>JAOWBR010151243.1:0-22642 GCA_028571145.1 Dionaea muscipula
ATCTCCAATTAAAAAATCATTGATATTCCTGAAAAAATCCGTTTGACGGTCAACACTTAGGACCCTCCAGAGACGATCATTAAAGTCCGATCAGATGAGGCGGCTCCGGCCGGTGGAGTGGACCCGGTCGGATCGGGGATGAGTAAAAGGTGATTCGGAGGTGATTCTAACCCGCTCCAAAGAAGACTGAGAAGAGTCTGAGACCTAAAATAGATGGGCAAACAGGTCAGAGGGTACCGCAGAGTGTGACCCCGGAGAGACCGCTCCGATGCTTAAGTCAGCGAGTAGATGTAAGAATGAGAGAGAACAGTCGAGCTGGATTGGTCACGAGGACGATAATTGTCGAGCGGGCGCACACATACGGCCGAGGGAAGGCAAGGCCGAGTCAGGAAACGGCCAGGAGTAATCGGGCAGGTAATAACCTGAGCAAGAGGCCCAGGCAAGCAGGAGGGCAGGCACCTGGGCAAGCGGCCCGGACAAGCAAGAAGAGGGGGTCGAGTAAGACACCGGACAGGTCCATCGGGCAAGGCTCCAAGCGGGCTTGATCGGGCGCGAGATGATTGAAAAAAGGGCCCTGAGAAATAAAATGGTGGAGGCCTATTTATAGGCATGGAAGGAGAGAGAAAATCGGACAAGCAACCCGGGTAAGCATGTTTTGTCGTGGAGAGTTCAGAAGACCCGTTTAAGCTTGGTTTAGTTACGATTGACGAACGGTTTGCGCCCACGTGCTCGTGGCGAGATGGAGAATCTTCTAGGATGGGTTCGGTTGGGTAAGGATAGGTTTAGCTGGGGTTGACCAGATTTGATCGGGTTTGACCATGGTTTGACCAAGGGTTCGAGTTTAATCAGGTTTGGCCACGTGTCCTAAGAAAAAAATCTCCCTATATCAACCATGAAATGAGGTTTTTTTTTACTGACACGTCATTTTTTGTGACACATCATATTTTTTTTTTACTCTTCATTTTTAACCCTAGATAAAACTCTATCTCCAATGGAACAACCAATAAAATAGTTTAATCTTTTCTTTCTTATCTTTTTACTTATCTACGCCATTTACTTGTAAAAATCAACATTATTATGTTTATAATAATTTTTGAATTCAATAAATATTTTAGAAGCAAAATATTTTCTGATAAAATTTTTTAATAATATTTAAGAATTCAATAAGAGAACCTCAGACGCACGCGTCTCCAAGCCCGAGAGTCTTATCACCACGTGGCATGTCAACCGTCACCAGCAGGGACTCAAAACTCATCATTGATACAACGAGAAGAAGAGCGGGAGCCAACAAGCAAGGAAAGTCCAAAACAGAAAATAAAAAAAAAAAAAGGAAGGAGAGAGCTGAGAGAAGCAGGATGAGGCCGGAGCTTCCATTTCCCGGTGCCGTCGTCCCGGTGGGTTCCTCTTCCTCCGCCGCCTGCCGGAGACTTAGTGCTGTATCGAGGCACTTGCAGGGCTCGTCTTCCATCGCCGACTCGGTTGATGACATGCTCTGTGCATCCGTCACGTCCGGATCCGATGTGAATTCCGTCTTCGCTCATATCGCTAAGGCTCCTGAAGATCCGATCCTCGGGGTAAATTTCCTTCACTGAAACCTCACCCTCCAATGGAAACCGATTAATTAATTGCCTGTGATGATCCATTTTGTCGCCAGTAGTGGTTTCCGCTTGTCATGCTGAATTTGGCCATCCGATCATCTTTATTCCTTTTTATTATGTCTTCTTACTCGAACTTCAATGGGTTGAAGGTGTACTTTAGGCAAATTCCTGAGTATCTTCTTGATTCGCGATAAGTCTTTGAAGTAGGATGTTTTTTGGGGGATTCATTGTATTCAATTTCTCTCGGATGATTGGCAGTTAAATGTTGAAGTCGAAATATGCGCATCTACTGTTAGCCCTCCCTAGAATCCACAAGTCTTATTCTGAGTGAGGAATTTGATCCATAAATCATTCTAGCTATGCGTCTTAGCAAGGGCGCGGCGGAAGAAGTTCAAGAAAGCCAAAATTGATGGAGAGTGAAAACATCAACAAGTAAATACACGCTCGATTAGGAAGAGGAAAAATTGGTACAAATAAGTACTATCACTTAACGGGTTATCACAGCTTCATGACTTGTATTTTGTTTTTTTAACTGTTTTTTAGGATGAGTCTTGTACTGGTGGACTACCTAAGCCTATTCTGAGTTGTACTCTATCTTTCATGTATATATTTTCTTACTTACTAAAAATAAAATTGGTATAAATTTAGATGTACTAGATAACAAGGCCTTTTTACAGATAAATTTGTACGGTATGAAAGAGAGATACTTCTTATGACGAGAAAAGTTCAAATCATGTCTGAGGACATAGTATATTGATGTCGAAGTACCCCACCATTGTCTGATCTCAGAATATTGATTTCAACTGTTTGCAAAGGAAGGAAGTGGGCATTTGCAGCAATTTCTCTGTATACCTTTGAAAGAGATCCAACTTCGTTTTTTTTCCCGGCCCACAGGTTACCGTTGCTTATAACAAGGATCCGAGCCCAGTAAAGTTGAATCTCGGTGTTGGTGCCTATCGAACAGAAGTATGTTTTGCTGTTCCTTATTGTTTCTATGCTTCTATGGCTTCGGGATTGTGAATAAAACACATCACCACATGACTTGATTTAAATAGGTCCTTTTCCTTTCTTGCCTCATTTGCACTTGCAACATTTTCCAGCACTAATGGATATATTTCTGCTGTTTGTTCTGTGCTTGCTTCTACTTGTTAGGAAGGGAAACCTCTTGTTTTGAATGTAGTTAGGCGCGCAGAACTGCAGCTTGTTAATGACAGGCAAGTTTCTTGCTATTTGATTGTGATCTAGATTCTTTCCTAATATTTGTTTCATAAATCAGTTGATGCTCGGTTCTTTGGTATAGGTCCCGTGTGAAGGAATACCTTCCTATAACTGGGCTTGTAGAATTCAATAAGCTGAGTGCAAAGCTTATCTTGGGTGCTGACAGGTAATGTTCCAAAGAGGCTTCATGATATCTGCTTTGGCTACTACAAATATATTAAGCTTGACAGTTTCTGATCTTATGCCAACCGTTTCAAGGTAGAAAATAAAAATATTTACCATTTCTTGGTATTATCAGACATTAGTTAGGCTGCTGGGCCTATGAATGATAACAGTATATGGAAAGTTTCATGTATACCGAGTTTAGATACAACGAAATTGTTAATGAACTTTCTGCTATCTTGTGTAGACAGCATATCAAGGTACCTTGCCCGTCGGGATCCTACAGAACTCTAATGTGTCTTTGCAATATAATCAAGAACAAAAGAAGATTGATGAATTGCAATAGTTTCAAAGCCATGGTTCATGGACCATTATTTTATTTCGTTTGGTGGATACATAAGTTCATTCAGCTTAATGACTCATACATGGTTGCTTGGATACAGTCCTGCTATTCGTGAGAATCGAGTCACTACTGTCCAGTGCTTGTCTGGTACAGGATCACTCAGAGTGGGAGCCGAGTTTTTGGCAAGACACTACCACCAGGTATATTATTAGATTCATATCCACGATATTCATTTTCATCAACCTCCTTATCAAAATTTTAATTTCCTTAAATACAGTTATCATGCTTGACATCCTATGCAGCGGACAGTGTACATCCCTCAACCAACATGGGGAAACCACCCCAAAGTTTTCACTCTAGCAGGACTATCTGTAAACACTTATCGATACTATGATCCAGCAACTCGTGGGTTGAACTTTCAAGGTTGGAATCCAGCCTTTCTGTATCTTTTCCTTTAACAAGCTGCTGTTCAGTGACAAAGTACCTTATCTGGTTGTGACAGGGCTATTAGAAGACTTGGGAT
Source organism: Dionaea muscipula (assembly GCA_028571145.1). NCBI lineage: Eukaryota > Viridiplantae > Streptophyta > Magnoliopsida > Caryophyllales > Droseraceae > Dionaea > Dionaea muscipula. The sequence goes on from JAOWBR010151243.1 coordinate 3,845, forward strand.
CTGCTCCATCAGGAGCAATTGTGCTTCTTCATGCATGTGCTCATAATCCAACTGGTGTTGATCCAACCATCCATCAATGGGATCAGATCAGACAATTGATTAGGTCAAAAAGGTTGCTTCCATTCTTTGATAGTGCTTATCAGGTAATGTAACGACTCAAGTTTGCTTAGCATAACTGGTTTTTGTCAGGAAATGGAGGACATTTTTCTTGTGAATCTTATCGGCAAAAGACATCTAGTCTAGGGAGCTTAATATTGGGTTTTCGTGGATGACCAGGGATTTGCAAGTGGAAACTTGGATGCAGATGCAGCATCTGTTCGAATGTTTGTAGCAGATGGCGGCGAATGCCTAGTGGCTCAGAGTTACGCTAAGAACATGGGGCTTTATGGAGAACGTGTTGGTGCTTTGAGTGTTGTATGTTATCAAACCAATTTTGTCATTTTCCCCGAAGCTTTTGACTGTGCTTTCTTTGGTTAGATGGTGATAGAGGTCTGTAGCTCAGAAGAGTCGATGAGAAGGAGGAGAATTCAAATGGTTATTGACATTTGCGTTTATATGTAAATTAAAAATGCTTGCTTTGAAGTCAGAATAATCTCCAGCTAATTGTTTCTTTTCCATTTTGTTGGGTTTTTCCTGTTTCACTGGCTTCAATATAGTTGTAATTTCTTAATTCCCTATGATTGATCTTGTTTTCCATGAATTAGGTTTGCAAGACGGCGGATGTGGCCAGCAAAGTTGAGAGCCAGATTAAGCTGGTAATAAGGCCCATGTACTCAAATCCACCTATTCATGGTGCATCAATCGTCGCTACAATTCTTGGAGACAGGTAAATGGATTCTGTCTTTAACCAGTTTCTTATTTCAACAATGAAATAATGAGATATTTTAGGGTGAGTTCTGGTGATTCTGCATGTCTAGGTCTAGCTTTGTTGTTGTCAAACATGACTAAGAATTTATTTTGGAGAGATACCCCAGACTTGATTTTGCTTAATTAGAATAGCTTTGTGCTTTAGATATTGTTTCATTGATTAGATTATCAGGCAGTAGGGGCCATGACTATCTCATGCTTAATAGTTTTGTCCTTTAGAAGTGATATCTGTTTCATTTTTGGGCGAGTAACAGGTTTGTTTTTTTGAAGTCGTAGCAGAAGGGTTGCCATCCAGATAATTTTCCTTGCCAACCAAAAAGAGTCCAAATTAACGAAATGCTATGTATTATTTTGACCTGTAGGAATATGTTCGACGAGTGGACAATTGAGTTGAAGGCAATGGCTGATCGTATCATCAGCATGAGACAGAAACTCTTTGATGTTTTACATGCTAGAGGTGAAGAACTATCATGTTTGCTTCTTCTTCTTCTTCTTCTTCTTCTTTTTTTTTTTTTTTTCTTTTTTTTTTTCTTCTGTTTGTGCTGCAGTTCATCCTTTATGTTTCCCAATCCCTTCTCGTCAATTGTTTTTAAAATCTTTGCATCTGTGTTCCTTATTCGGGGTGTTTGTTTTTTTGTTTTTTCCAATTTCGTGATATATAGTTTGCTGGAAGTTGGAAACCGATCAGATAAGTTGACTCATTTTTCATGGCTTGACTACGCAAACCACTTCAAACAGAATTTTGGTGTCATTCTGTCAGTAATTATTTGTAGTAACCAATCACTAGATAGAAATTATGATCGCTACAATTTTGCTGGGAAAAAGTACCATTCTTTGAAGCGGTAAATATATAATTGCGGGGAAAATACAAATCAGCCTTTGAGCAGAAGTACCATTCTTGAGGCTATCAGCGGCTGGTTGTCCTTTCGGTGCAGATTATGCAGTTTTGACCATAGTATATATTATTGTTTCATTAGTGAAAAGATAACCCTTTCTCATCTTAATAAAATTTGAGATAAGGAAGGAATTCATGAGCCACGTCTATCCAATGAACAACTGCCCATGAAGATGCCATCATAATCTTCTATGCAGCCAGTGATTGATGAAGACTAACTCTGTAGTGAAAGAAAGAGAATTGCATCTGAGCACTACAGCTCTCATGTTCGTCAATGGTTTGGTTTTTATTTCTGTGAAAGTTTTAATGTGTCTAATAGTGTGCTCTAGTACAACTTTTTTAAAAAAGGTTTTGGAAATAGTAGTGTTCTGACCTTAAAGCAACTTAAAGTAACTGCTGATGAGCTTCTTACCTCTTTCATTTTTGGACAGGTACACCTGGTGACTGGAGTCATATCATTAAACAGATTGGAATGTTCACTTTTACGGGATTAAACTCTGAGCAAGTCTCTTTTATGACTAAAGAATACCACATTTATATGACATCTGACGGGCAAGTGACTTTACTCTTTCAGAACTTCAATCCTCAACAAACTTTTTTTTATGCTCCAGCAAGATCAAATTGTATACGTTCATCTGTGAATATATGCAGCTATAAGTTCGGTACAGAGATCATATCCTCCGTTTCATCCTGGTAGAATATTCCCAGTTAGTGGGCTTGGTAATTTCCTGTTATTACAGTTCTCCAATTTTACCCGCCTGAGGAATAAAAAGAGGGAGGTGGGTGTGTTTGTTGTGGATTGGAGAACGGGGTGGGGGAGGGTAATGAACAAAGTTAAGAATTATGAGTTCCCTACAGGTTGAGGCCTTCTTAGTTCCCTAATCATCCTTGCCTTGGTGTAAGTTATTGAAACCTACAAGGAGAGTTATTTGGCTGCTCCAAAATCCAAATCCTACTTAAACTATCGGCCTGATCCTTTTTTCTCCAGCTTTGCTATTCAGACAGAAAAATAAACTCCCAACCAAACTCTCTATATTGTTTTTTCAAATTTTTTTTTTCATGTTCAACAATTGAACATGAAACAAAAAAAAAACACAAAGAAAGAAAATTCCCAATGAAAAAAACACCTGGAGCACTTTTCCACGGTAGGAAATTCGGTTGGAAGTTTATTTTTCTATCCAAATATTAGCAGAACTGTTTTTTCTCAAGCATTGAACTTCATTGAGAGGTTGTAGATTATGCATCTTCGGGAATGTCTCAAACATGACACTTCCCTCGTGATGCAGGAGAATTAGCATGGCGGGCCTCAGCTCCAAGACTGCCCCTCATCTTGCAGATGCTATACATGCAGCTGTAACGCGCACGGCATAGGAAATACAGAAATCCAGAGACTCTCCTTTTAAAGCTAAGTAGTTTCTGCAGCTCTCTGCTCCTAAGAGAATACGATGAAAATAAACTCTGGCATCTACCGTGTTTGGTTCACAATAAAGCATCAAGCTCATGGTATGAGAATTTGGAACAAGGCAGGTACTACGTTATTTCTGGATATGTAATGGGCTGATAGAATAGAATTATTTTTAGGCAAGTCTCTACCTTCATTGGTTTATTTGCATAATATGCACTCTGCTAGAGTGCTCATCCTGAAAATTGTGAAAACTGTTTCATGGTGTGATCTCAAACTCACACGATGCCACAAGAATGATCAAGCTGTTTCATGGTATGGCCGAGCCAGACATTTAAGGGTAGGAATCAAATATGAATTTCCATAGCAACTTTGCTTGTATCCTTCGATTACTACTACTAGTATCTCTCAAATACAAAACCAAGGATAAAAAAATATACCACACCCCCCACCGCAAACATATGTATAGCTTGAGACTAAGGCAAAAGAGAACTAACTTGATGAACGCACTTTATCCCGTTCTCCTCCTCCCTTCCCTTGGTTGAAAACAGGAGACTTGACAAAAGAGACACCAAAGCCAGCTGCCAGCCACTCAACTACTCAGATTATCTATCTGTAACTTGTCAGCAAGGATCGGGTAGTTGATGGACTTAATAAATGTGCCGATTTCTCCCTTTCCAACTTCCCTGGTGTGCCACATTCACTGAAATCAAGGGTGCGTGGTTCTGTCTGAAAAACAGATGCAGATGAAAACACAAATTATTCCATATATGGAGAATCGGATCATTTCATTTACAATGCAAAATGCTGTACATATATCAATAATATACCATGGCATTTGAAGACGGATGCAGGCCGTGCTGCTGACCACCATATTGAATAATATCATTGTTCTCACGTTGTATATACTGGTTTTTGAGGGATCGCTGCTGCTGTTTCAGTATGCTCTCAGGGGTATCACTTCCAAGAACTTCCCGAGCATCTGCATACGCGTCTGCACTTTGTTCGTTTATCTGCCTCATCAACCCTATAGCATCATAACTCTTCTCTACTGGTACTGGGCTCATGAAAAGCCCCAAATCCTGTCAAAAAGAAAGGTGAAAAAGTAGAGAATCAAGTGTATTGCAGTGTGTGTATATATATATAGGATAGGATAAAACCCTACAGATAGATAAAAGCAGGGATACCTCGATCGTTATCTCAGTATCAAATGTTGCACCGGGCACTAATGGGTTAAAAAACCATGGTGGTGATTTCCATCCTGAAGCTGGAGATTCAATACTTTGTTTAAAAGGCATTTCATTAAATCTGCGACACAAGTAAGAGGAAGACACGAAGTAAGTATCAGAAGGAAAGGAAACATCAGTGAAGAAAACTGGAAAGAAACAAACATCATTTGCTTTGCTTGTTGTAGGGAGAAATAAAACGCAATCTTACATGTTCAGCTTCTCAATTCCAACTTCATTATCAGGATCTGAAGTCTCCCCTCCTCCTTGTTTAGTTGCAGCCTCCGAAGTCTGCTTACCTTCTGAAGCTGCTCTATCACTTGGCTCTAACGTCGCTTCTTCTTTGGTGGCCTTTCCTCTACTAGAAGAAGAAGATAGGACATGATCTACATTGCGCTCAACAAGGACTTGCCTCCAAATCAGAGACCCATCGTCTGTTCTTCCTTGAAATTCAGAACAGCAGACATTTTCCTTATCTTCCTTTCCTTCCATGGAGGAGGAGGCGGCTTCAGTGCCTTGAAGTTGGGGACTACTCACATCAGCTTCAAACTTTCTATCAAATCTTCCTTCAGAAAGGGGTGACAAAGGAGACAAGAGACCACGATGCCGCTTCTTTAAAATGGACGGTGTACATGAGAAAGTTCTTGCAGCAGCATTCTTCAGTACAACATCTGGAGATGGTGAAGAATCCCACAACTTAAAAGGAGTAAGCTCAAGCTGGCTACTCATCATCATCAATTTCCGAATGCCAAGGGGACTATATTCTTCTTCTTCCTCTCTGTCCATTGCAGATTGAGCGAGATCACAATTGAAAAAAGGCACATCCAAACTACTAGTAAACCGAGGAGGCTCGTAAAATAGAGCTCCTGCTGCTTCGTGTTCCTCTGGACATGGACATGGACATGGACAGATGATAGCTGTGCTTTCACTGGCACAAGGGTGATGATGATGATTCTGCTTTTGCTGGCAGTCGTTTGAAGGTCCAGAACTAAATGTATTTACAGACACCAACCTCGATGAAGAAGAATCCTTTATCATCACACCACCATCTGGATCTTCTGTCAAGTCTGTCACGTCTATATGATAATCAGGACGAGACCAGTCCGAATAAACTAATGCTTCTGGTTCACTTGCAATTGCTGCTGCAAGGTCCTGCCAGTGCCACTGAGGTTCAACTAAGGAGGAAGAATCATTCGGCTCGCTTCTGCTACTTATTATTCTTGAACCATTTCCAGAGCCAGAGGAAAACTCACAAGGCAATGACTGACATTGTAAAGCTGTGGTGTTGTCAGCACTCGAGCAATTATGAAAGCAGCTGCTTAAGGAGGACGATAACGAACATGATGCTTCTTCGTATCTTGCAAAATCAACAATGTCATTAGCATCAAAGGAAGGAGATCGATCATTATCAACACTTGCACAGACCCCGCATTCATCTTCGGCTAAACAACTGAATGGCCCAAATTCTAATGAGGAAAGAATCTCTATATCATCTGCACACAGATGATGATGGTGGCATCCCTCGTCTGTCGTAGTAGTTCCAGCAATATCAGTAGTGTAATCACAAGGCGGCGGCATTCCAGGGTCAGTTTCTGGAAGAGAATAGTTTGTGTCTACTACAAGGTATGGAGGACAGTACTCTTCACAGCAGGAAACTGTGGGGCAATCAACTGTAGCCGGCTCCCTTGCATTATCATCATCTTCCTTCAGAAGATGCTCCTCTTCGCTATTTGAAACCGCTGCTGCATTAGCAGTTTGGGAGCCTCCGCCTCCAGCCATCACTGAACTTTGACTAGATTCAGAATTTTCTTCTTCGCCATGTTTGTGTTTGTGAAGACCCTCCTCCTCATCTCCACTGGTTTGTTGCAGCAATCGGAAGGAGGAAGAAGACGAAGGTACTGACAAGCAGCCCTTAAATTGTGCAAGTAAACCAGATGCTATATATGAGTCCAGTTTCTTTTTCACCGAGCTGTTCCAATGATTTTTTATAGCATTGTCTGTCCTGGTTTCCACAAAATCACAAAACAAAATGCTAATGCTGCTAGCAGTAGAACTGGAACAGTTGTTGAAATTGATGAAAGGTAAAAAAAAAAAAATGAAAAATGAATATAGAGGAGAGGAAGCTAGGACCAAGGTTAAGGTTCTGTGCTGCAGTGCAGAAATGAAAAATGAAAAATTTACCTTCCTGGCAAAAACTTTGAAAGCTCTGCCCACTTGTTCCCATAAATCTGATGAGCATGAATCAGAATCAACTCTTCATCTTGAGTCCAAACCTCCTTACTTATACAAGGATTGAGATGATTATGCCACCTGTGATGTCACACGGAGTCATTATTACTTTACTTGGCAATGATGTTACCAGAACACTACCCTGCTAATGTCATGATTCCAAGGCGTGAAGAAAAGAAGGATACCAGACTGGTAATAACATTCTAGTAAGTTGGAAAAGAAGACACAGACACCTAACCTTTCGCGGCACTGCTTTCCAATACGTCCTGGAAGATGCTGAGCAATCGTAGACCATTTTTTTGGCCCAAATTTCTCCACAAGTTGGATAATGGTTTCATCTTCCTGATAGTGATGCATAAACAATGTCAGGAACATTCAAGGAACTTTCAAGGAACCCAGCCCAGCTAATAAAATTCACGGTGAATGTGAACGTTCAAGTGAACTAGTTGAACTGCAAATTTAAGATCTAGAAACCTCTTTAGACCACGGTCCTTTTATCAGTTCTGGATTCAGAACTTTCTGCCACCTGTGCAGGCATTGGACATCTGACCGATCCTTGAAACGCTCCGCTGCACACAGTAAATATAACATGGATAATTTTGAAGATAACCAAAGAGAAATCTATTGGCATAAATCAAGACATAATAAAAAACTAAACTTTCTTGTCTACTGCAGCAACAGGCATAATTCACACAGGTCTGACATCACATGCTATGGAAAATATACACCATCAACAGCTACTTCTGCATTCTCAAGCTTCGGTAATAGCAACAGAACAAGCTCCAACAGGGTAGGCTTTAGTAATACTTGCGTGACAAAACTAGATATAGTACAAGACCAAACATTAGTATGAAGATAGTAATTACAAATACTGGCTTCGAAGGCAAATTCAGAGAAATACCTAGCCACTAATGTCTGTAATGATGATGATATGTTAGGTAGCCGACAATCAACGCACTATATTTATCGGATCTTACGTGCATGTGTTCTTGGGATACGTACGGTCGTGGAAATGATGATGATGATGATGATGACCTAGCCAATAATGGATATCTAGTATAATTATATGATTTCCTTCTCACATGAGTTTACCTAGGGTCTCGATCATCATCATCATCATCACGACCTCTTTCCACTAGGTGGGGTCGACCACACATATCCTCAGGATACATCACTCACGATCCAACAAATATAGTGCAATGGTTATCGGTTATCTAGCACGTACTGTCCCAACCTAATCCGCAAATTAGGTTTGAGCTACACTAGGGTCTGGATGTTGACCAAAATTGCGTAAAGCAAGTACAAGATAAATAATAGGACAACCTAGAAAAGCAAGGATCATGTAAAATAGACAAAACTAAAACTAACAGAAAGGATACACTATTCCACATTCACCGGATAAAGGAAACGTAATCTGCAAAAATCAACTAAATTCCGCTCAAAAAAGCCATACCTATCTTCTTCCAGTTTTTCCCTTTAAAATGCTGAACAGCTTTGCACAAAATCTCATCCTGAATGAAGCAAAATAAATTTGATATTGTCAAGAATGAGAAAAAGAGGCTGGAAATTTGTTTAAAGAAATTGCTTGAAGCAAAGGATACTTACTTTAAGCAGGGAAAGGAGAAACAGGTAACCGAGGCCTCAGAAAATTCAAAGGAAAATAATGACGACCACATGCACATACCATGCGTTGAGAATGATAAAGAAACGGCTAAGAAAATAAGAACACGATGCCATGTACTAGACAAAAGACCAAGAAAAAAAGAACCATCTTATCCCATCATAGTAAGAGAACGAAATGGGAATATGTGTACGTTGAACCACGCCTGTCAGATATAGTTAAAACTTGGGAAATAAAATGAGTTTTACATGCTAAAGACACGGAGAACAAGAAAAAAAAAACAGTCAAACAAATTTCCATACCAAAACTAAGATATTGTAATTACCTCCTCAGGAGTCCACTGGCCTTTTGTTGATCGCCTTGTAGGGCCGCTTGTCCTCCTAGAGAACAACAGAATTATGTCAATAAGGCGACTGGTTGTTTCTATATATAGTACTGGTTAACATAGATCATGAAGCTTTTGATGTAGATAATTAATGTTTTATCAGGAATTATTACTTTTTTGAGAGAGCAAAAAATGAAGAGAAAATGGAATGATGCAAATCTTATGCAGTAGATCACTGGACGAGTTCTGCACAGCTGCATAAGTATATTAAATATATGAATAAGAAGTATATTGTTGCAGGCGGTAAGACCGTGATGACTGTAAAAGAAAAGGTTCTCTTTGGATCCAAAGAAAGCTATTAGATTATGTAATAACCAGTACAACTAAAGTGAAATTCCACAATATGGGCTACAAAGGAGTAGCAAATGGTGCGAAAGAATTAATATACAGAACATAACATAATAAGCCAAAACAAACAACATGTAAACAGTACCCATTTGAAGTCCGGACCCTCTGTGAACTGCCGACGGCTCCTCCGTCTGTAACGGGAGGACGAGGAGGTGGTGGAGGCAGAGAAGCTTCTACTGCATCACTTACCATAGTTTTTATGTCGGCAGATGCAACTGCATACCCCTATTCCCACACGATGGCAATTGTTTTCACAGTATAAACCTGACTGCATTATCAATCTTCCAAAGGAGCAACCTTTTCACAGGACAACACCAAAAGAGTATTTGAGAGCTTCTCTTTCTAACTACGGTGATCACAGGATCCATACTTGCTATATTAGCAACAAAGCAATTCGGCATCAGGGCATCGCAAAGAATCAAAATGATCTATTTTACCAAGTTTGTTTGCTCGAGGAGGATACTAAGACTTCTCGTGGATAAAAGGATCATGAATTGCATTACAAAAGTAGCTTTTCTAATGACAGAGACAAGGTCCACAGGGGATGTGGAAAGGCCAATGACATCGACAAATGGTCCTCTTCAGACACCTTGACACTGCAGCTATTGATTTCTTCTTCAATTTTAATTCACATACCATTGCCAGCAATCTATAACACAACTACGTGACGTGATGCCTCTTCCTCTTCGATAAAACGACCAATTCCCAAACAAACAAACCAAAAATCAAACAAAAAATCACATATGATATGAAAGGATCTTCTCGGTACGATTAGGGCAATTAGAAAAAATCTCGAGTTTCAAGTGAATTGAAAATCCTAACGTTTTTTTTCAACGAAACTTCACGTACAAGAACCACAACCAGAATCCAATAAATCAGATCTCCGACCTCCAAGTCATCCCTAACCCGAAACCTAGACATCGTAGAACCCCAACGTATTTTAAAAAAAAAAAAAAATCCGGAATCAAGCATCACTACAAAACGACGAAAACCGAGAAACCCAGATGTGAAAATAAGTAATGTACAGTGACTCCGATTCGAAATCGGAAAGAGAAGTTAAAGCGAAAACAAAAACTGAACTTGCCTCAGCGAGTTCCAGGACTCGAGATATGGGCGATCGAACAGTAGTGAAATTGAAGAGCTTTGCTGAATCGATCGAGCGAATCCCCATTTCAGATCCAAGCAGCAAGCTCGGATAGAGAGAAGGAATGAAGGATCTACAGTAGACGCACGAGGACGAGGCTCTTTGTATTTGACGAAGAAAGAGAGGGAGAGAGTGCAGTGAGTAGAATGAGAGGAAGAAACCCAGCAGTGACTGTGTTTTGTTGGCTTGAACTTGAAGAGGAGAGAAAGATAAACGGTCTGAATCCCGAGTGTTTTTTTTTCAAACAAAAAGAGGCGGACAACGTTTGTTTGTTTTTAAATCATTAAGCCTTCCGACTTCCGAGTAAATGGAAGGTGGAGATTGTCATCTCGTTGAATCGCTGTCGTCCATCTGATTTTCAGATTTTTCTCTATAAATTAACCACCAGCCCCTCCCTCCCCGACTCAAAAAAGTTTATTCCCGGTATTTTCTTAAGAGAGAGAAGAGTGAGGGGGAGGGGATCCCGGTATTTTTTAAAAAAAAATATATAAAAATATTATTGATAAAACTTATATAATATTGTAGTCAATTTTTTTTTTATTTGTTGAGTCTATCCAAACAACACTAATATTGTTATAATTTTGATTTTTTTATTTTTTTATGTTTTTAAATTTTTTAAAGAGCTAATAACGTATATTTTTAAATAAATTAAGAGAGTTAAGTGTTCATCATGTCGAAGACAAACTCAACCCCTACCTAATTACAGTATAATTTAGGTGGAAGTTTGAAAATTTGAATGAGAAATAAAATGTGTTTATTCTATATGACAATTTTATCCTATGTGATATGTGGGGAATGAGAGAGAAGGAGGGGGAGGGCTAAGAGAGGGAGGGGAAGGTAAAATTTTTGTTTTAATTCTTTTCATTAGTATTTGATATAATATTAATATAAATATAATTCTAATAATTTAGGGGAAGCTCATTCAAATAATATTAATATTGATATAATTTTAATATTTTATTATTTTATGATTTGTTCCTCTCTCTTTTTATTTAGCTTTTATTCAATTTTTTATTAACATTGTATATTTTAAATTGATTTAAAGAATTAAAGTCATTAGACATGGGCAATCCTTTTTTTTTTCTTCATAATTCATATCTTCCGACCAACTTACAAAAAATCCATTTAAAGTCAAGACACTGCCTCATACGTTCATGGCTAACATACGTACAAGAAGCACGGGCAATCTCTACTTATATATATAACAAAAGTTACAAAAGCTTACAATTTCAAGGATGAAGCTCAATGTAACTTTTTTCTGGACAATCTTCTTTTTTAAAAAAAAATGATAAATTTACAAATATAGCGACTAGTTACATAAGATTCACATACATCAAGGTCAAAAGCACTAAATAAGTCAGTGGGTACCTGTGCTAAGTTCTCAGTAAGTACTTGGAGTTATCCACACACAACACAAATAAAGCATTCAGTACATGCGCAGAGACATGGAATCAGGAAAAACAGAATGCATGGTCGAACAAACATGTATCCTAATTTTTCTTCCTTCTAAAGAATGACGTCATTCCAGCAGCAGCAGCTCAGCAGCTAGAGATAATCTAACAATAGATGCAAGTGATAATCTACCAAAACTTTCATCATTGCTTAAAATAGTCATTGTATGTTGTAACAAAGGAACTATGACTAAAGATCTGAATTAAAATATCCAGATACGAGTGAAAAAGCCCATTAACGTAGCATAAAGTAGACAAGTGTTGCCATTCGATATCTATCAAAAAATTGCCATAGAAAACAGCGGAAATCTCGTGGATTTGTTCTCTGGCATGTTCGCTAGCTCTTGTTACGGCCAAATTTCTGAAACTTGTTTGGGCGACCAGCTGCTGAATCTTTCCCTCTGGACCAACCACGTTTCCCACCTCTCTGTTGTTTTCCTCCCCTGATAACCATAAGCAAAATTTCAGCACATTAACCAAAGATAAGCAGTGTGTGTGAATAATGTCGAGACTAGCTGAGCAAGTCCGGGACTGACGGTCACTTGGAGACTTTAAGTGAACAAATCACAAAACCTGCAAGGACAATGATTCAGAAAGATATGGTTCCACATGGCTTTGCTGCCTAAGTTACTCACTCTCCATGCATGGCTTAAGCTCAATGCAACAAGTTTGGAACACAGGAGCAATTCAAGATCAATGAAGATTCAAAATTAATTCAGCTATTTTTCCTGTTTTTGTTATCCCCGATGGCTAGGGATACTTCTGGTTTCCTCACAGAAAAACAGAAAAAGCACTTCATAACCCAAACCGGCCTTCATTCAGATCAGTCAAATCTTTGACAAGTGTGTGCAAAATTCAGGTTTCTTACCCTTAGTTTGAACTAGTTTGGTGAGGGAATATCAGAAAGAGGAGAGGACATCACAGCCTAAAGCCTAAAACATCGAATATCATCTTCAGAGATGGTTAAGTCAAGCATTCCGCTCTTTCTTTCTCCTCTCCAACTGGATTCTCCAAGGGTAGAATCCAGTTGGAGAGGAGTCCCAGCCCATAAAGTGTAAGCATTAAGATGAGGAAAGCAAACACTTGCACCTCCTGCTTGCCAAAAAGCTATCCAATCTCTCTTTGATGTTAGGCAGAGTGAATAAATGTTTCCAAAGCAAACCATCGTACAAATATTTATACAAATTTGCAGAAAGAAAAAAAAAAAACAATAAGAGATATGCATGCCACCCACCTTCCTTTGTTGTCCTTGGTATGATCCCGGAATTTCCAATATTCCTTTTCTGCCTCACCTAATAGCAGGACAAAATGCGGCCAAGACAAATTGGTTTTAGGTAAATAAATAAAAAAAAAAAAAAAAAAGAAGAAAAGCTGAGTGAACAAAAAGAACCCAATCACAATCTGCCTAATGATCAACCATTAACATAATCCTACTCATCCTAAGATCCTCCAAGACAATTTGTGGGTCTAAAACAAGACGGTATTAGAACTTACCTTCATTTGAATTTCTAGTATATTGGGACATATGACTATAAACTTATATTAGGTCCATGATACAAGACAACACAAAATTTGATCATAAGACCAACGAAAGCCATTTTACCTTAACTGGATATATGATCTACTTCAACAAGCAAGATCAACCAGGGGTCCCTTGACACGCCACTAGTGTGATTGCCCAATCTCGACCACCACTTATAAATAGTATACAGGGAGAAAAAAAAAAGGTCCAAAAAGTGTCCACGACACCATTTTCCGAAGCCTGAAAGCAGATGACTCTTCTGCAGGCAGTGTTATTTTTGTTTCTTCTTCAACAAGAATGTAGACCAAATTCACTATTAAGTGCTAGTATCCCTTGTCGCTAACCTTCTAAAATACAGGTAGGTTTCAAATCAGACCAATGTAGTTACTGATACTTATGCATAGAAGTCCTGGAGCTTTCAAAGAGCAGACAAAAGAAATATTCAACATGCATATATCAAAATAGGCTGCTTGCTACCTACCAGTGACTGGTTCCAAACTAGCAATGTAATTCTTAACAATTAGGCCACCCTCCTCTGAAAGCACAGCAACTGCACGAGCTTTTTGAGATGCCTCCGGTACCTCAAATCGAATATATCCTGATTCTGCTCCCATCTTGAAATCTACAAACTTCAAATAGGGGAAATGGGGGAAAACAAAATGAAGAAACACAAATATCAGCACAAAATGAACAGCCCAATTAAATAGCAGAACGCAAGCTATAGGTCACATCAAGAAGAAATAAGGTCCATAAGGTTGATGCATTATTAAAATACAAAAAGATAAAATAAGAATTAGAGAGAAGTGTGAAGGTGTTGGGAACCATACATTCAGAGGATTGTTTAAAGTTAAGTTATTCAGAAGAAATATTAACTAAGCATCTGCATAGCTCAAAAATATGAGAAAAAAGTAACAAAAATAATTATGAAACTACATGGGTACCTTAACAGTGCCAAACTTTTCAAATACAGCCTTTAAATCTTCCCGCAAAACAACATCTGCATTATTCTTGTATTCAGCAGCAGTGGGTTTCTGCTCATGTGCTGCTTTACCTCCATCCTTGTCATCAGCAACTTCAGAAGACTTCTCGTCATCTTTAGCTTGCTTCCCATCAGATTCATGCCCAGACTCACCATTAATATTCTGCTTAATATCCTTTTCATGCCCGGGTTTCTGTTCATGTGCTGCTTTACCTCCATCCTTATCATCAGCAACTTCTGAAGACTTCTCGTCATCTTTAGCTTCCTTCCCATCAGATTCATGCCCGGACTCACCATTAATCTTCGGCTTAATATCCTCTTCAGCAACCTCATCTAACCCCTTATCATTTTCAGTCACCTTATCAGAACCTTGAGGAACAATTTCTTCACACTCTGTTCCATCAGTCTTGGATGCGTCAGACTCCACTTTTATAGAATCATTTTGCTTGGTTCCAGATTCCTTCCTCGATTCCTTCCTCTTTAATAAAAACGATAAAACAAGGCCTTTGGTATAGCTGAAAAACAATTGTGACATAAGTTGGCAACTTATATTGCTCATCCCAGCTCTTTTTATAGGAGCATTCAGCAAGGATTAAGCACTCACTCTGCTTCATCCGAACTTCTGCAATCTGAACCAGAGTGAGTATTATCTACTCCCCGTGTTTGTTTTTTCCTCTCCTCATCAAAGTCTTTCCTGATCCACATACATGACATCAATGACTATAACTATCATCTCTATATGGTGTAATTAAAGATAAACACTTACATTCAAGAAACCACTGTATAAGAAACTTATATGCAGTTTCTCATATATGCAACTGGCTGTGCCAAATGTGATCGAGAAACACAAAAGGAACCTCCAGATAATATCAATTGTGAACATGATGTAATTTCCCCTCTAATGGCACATGACAGAGACAAATACACTAAGCATTTTCAGGGTAAGCTTACTTTGGTCGAAGCTCCAACTCAGCACCATCATAAACCAAGCTTTGCTTCAATATCTTCTGCGCATCTTCCTCCTCTGCAAACTCAATTAGAGCAGTTCCACAAAAAACCTTTTTTGCATAAACATGAGTGGGCAGCCTCACACTGTTAACCTGCAACAACAAAAGAGTTGATCCTTTTAAAGGAGAACTTCAGGCAGACAAAAGTTCACCAAAATCTTCATGTGGTTTTTGCATTTTAATAATTAGCATAAACTAAAGGTACTCATGTCCTACACCCATATTTGATATTTCATACACACACAAACATCATCATGTAAAAGAAGCCACTAGATAACCAAGATCAGCAATTAAAATTCC
This sequence comes from Dionaea muscipula, assembly GCA_028571145.1. Classification (NCBI taxonomy): domain Eukaryota; kingdom Viridiplantae; phylum Streptophyta; class Magnoliopsida; order Caryophyllales; family Droseraceae; genus Dionaea; species Dionaea muscipula. Next base: position 19,221 of record JAOWBR010151243.1, read on the forward strand.
CAGAACAACCTATCAACATCTAGCTGCTGATAACCTACATAAGGTCGATCAAGTACATATTTTAAAGGACACAAGTGAATGTCTGCTCATGGCTGAACTGAAGAAACTAACATCATTCACAACACCGAAAGCACTGAAACAGTAACCCAAGCATACCATTACTAAAAAAAGAGTCAGCATATCAAAGCTTTCGCTTTCTTAAGGGAGCAGCTATGTCAAATTCTGACCACGAATAAGATTCGCCTATCCCACTAGGATGTTAAGTTAGTCAAGACAAATCCTCAATGGAAGCAAAACAACAATAAAGATTGAGCTATGGAAGCACATTGCAACCAAATAACAAGCAACAAATGCTTACAGATGACACATCAGAAACACATAGCAGTACCTCCAAATCCCATAAACAGAACGACCTGAAACAAATACCTTGGCAAATTGGGCGAAGAAAGACTCCACGTTTTCATGCTTCACATCGTATGGCAGTGGTGATGCAGCCACAGTTCTATTATCTAATTGCTGTATTAACTCTTCTGGCTTTGCAAGTTCAATAGCCCTCCCAACCTTCTTCCCTGAAATGATTCAAAAAGAAATTAAAACATTGGGATAATTTGATCCAGCCACATTGAAACACTAGTCTCCAGACTTCGTCTATGCAGCAAATGGGCTGCGGATATTATTTGTTGCAAGTAATATCCCAATAAAATAAAATAAAAAAAGTACATTGTTCTACAGAAAATAATCTCACAACCGGGACAAAACTGAGAGTAGTAATAATACGACAACAAAACAGACCCTGCTAAATAATCCCTTCATCGTGATAAGTAAACCTAAATCCAACCATGAGAAAAGTAGGGGTACGGAGGGAGAGGTACCATCTTCGGAGACCTTGAGGAAACTAGATGTCCTCAAAGTGTTAGCCACAGGCTTCACTGTATCCTCGGAAATATCTTCAGGCTTCACTTCCCCCAAGCCCAGGTGACCCCTCATCCTTGAAAATGTGCATATCAATGCCAAACTCACCACTGATCGATTGATTCATTCATTCATTCAACGAGTCAAGTTCAACGAACAAACAAACAAAACACACTTGTCATTTATCTAAAAACACTGGAAAAAACAGAGAGAGATGGCGGGGAACAAGACAAGAGGATACATCCATCTTCGCTCTCGCTAATAGTTTGCTTCAGGAATTTGTCCCTTGGAAGATTACTATCACTAAAGTAAAACTCAACCTGTAGATGGAACAAAAATCAAGCATCGGTACAAGATTAAAATTGAAGAAGAAACATAATCGAAGAAGTACTGGGTGGAGTGTGGAGGGTGGGGGGAAGTGGAGAAGCTGGAGTATTGTATTGGAGGGGATATTGGAGGACCTGGCGTATGACTTTCTTTGACGTTTCTTCGTCGAGTGATGTGGTGGTGGTCGCCGCCATTGTCAGGGGAGGGTGTGGGGCAGCAAAACGTATTCGGAGTTGAAAACGCGACGAGGGAAGGAGACGAGGAGGACTAGGGTTTTAGAAGAAGAGGTAGTTTTCACTTTTCAGTTTTGTTGGACTCCGAGCACAACACAACGTCATCCCAGCAAATATTATATTTCACTTTTTCACTGTTTCAGCCTTCTGGGCTGGCTCATTAGACTGAGCCCATAGAAAATTAGAAATAGCTCAGACATTTTATGATTATCCACTATTAAGTGGGAGGATTGACCCTTATAAATATCCTCCGTATCCAAGGTATATTTTATTAATAAAAAAAAAAAAAAAAAATTCTATAAATTTTAAATTTTTTTTTTAGATTTTTTATCCACTCAAAACAGGGATCCCGAGCTACGACGTTTGACAGGTTTCTCTTTTATGGATTACGGGATTCAAACATAAACAGAATAGATTGTGTCGTGATAATGACGTACAAGACAACAACGATATTTTTAACTTTTATCATCTCTCAAAATAAAATTCAACGAAAAAATATAAGTTAGTGATTTTTTAAAACAATCAACGAAAAATTAAAAAAAAAATCAAAATTATATTAATATTATTCTGGATTGTCTTTACAAATTTAAAAATTTGAATATGATATTATAAAATTTTTATTAAATATATTATGAAAAATTAACTCTTATTAAAAATAATATGTTACAAAAATTAACCTCACCACCTTATTATCAACCAATTAATAAGAATTTTGTATCTGAAAAATCCCGAGGGTGGTCCGTGTTCAAAACCTTCAAAGGACATACACTACAGTCTCCAGCGGGCAAAGAAAACCCAGTCGGCTCGGGAGAGAAGTGAAGGGTGATCCGGAGGTGATTCCAATCCGCTTCAAAGAGAACATGAGAAGGAATAAGCAAATAACGTCATAGGGTACCTCGAGGTGTGACTTCGGAGAGATTGCTTCGATGGCTAAGTCAACACTTATGTAAAAAATAACCGACAACTCCTGCGTGCGAGGAGAACCAAAAGAAACTAAGGAAAAAGAGAGAGAATAGACAAGCGGGCGAATATCGCCGAACGGGGACTCGACCGAAGAAAGGCAAAGCCGAGTCAAAAAATGGCAGAACAAGGGATGGTCGGGCATTCGAGTATCGCTCGTTCCTGTTAAATAAACTAACGTTACAACATATACTAACGATTAAAGAAAAGTAAGTAACGTGAAACAAGTGTTGAGTAGTATCTTACGTGCCCATTCCATATCGCATACGTGACATGACCTCCAAAACTGTGTAGTAAACTCGGGTCCGCAGGCTTCCCTGTTGTCAACGGTTATGACATATTCCTGGATGCACCACCACGATGACAACCCCCTCCTTCTTTCTGCACTCCCTCCTCCTCTTGACCGCCCTGAAAAGATGGGAGGTTCGTCATAATCGACCCATTCCCTTTCTCGCTCAATCTCCTGTTGTTAGATGTCTCCTCAAAACAAGCAGCGATGTAAGTATTATGCTCGGTAATCTGCTGCTCAGCTTCAATCATCTTAAATTCTGCAGAAACTCGGGGTCGGATTGGCAGTGCAAAACTCCTTTCCTCCTTGACTGGCTATGGATGGACACCTGACTCTCCAGCTTTCTTAGTGCGTCGTCGCCGTCCATATGTCTGATCGTGGAACCATATCCGTGCAGACGCTGTGACGGACCTACGATATCTCAGTGAGCCGCCATTGTACTGCTCTGTCGATTCATCGAACTCCTCGTACGACATATGCGACACAATAAAATGTAAATAAATCAATATTATACACAGACCGATAAATAATATATATAGAATATTTTTTTTTATGATTAGATAGATATACAATTAATCAATATTTTTAATCTTTTTTAACAAATTAATTTAAAAATATTTTATAATTTTATACCTTTAAAAAAAATTATTCAATGCAGGACACCCCACTTGTCACGTCTTGACCCCACCCCCACTTGCGGC
>JAOWBR010151244.1:0-13431 GCA_028571145.1 Dionaea muscipula
ATAGTGGGGGACCATGGGGCTGCCCATGCTAGTTTAAAATTAAAATGGGCCAAAACGAATCAAAAGTTCTTTGGTGGCCTAGTAGTAAGGGAGGAAGCGAAGGAGGAAGGAAGAGATCCTGGGTTCGAATCTCACTGGTTTCAAATATTTTGTTTTGGTGGGATTTAATTCAGCTGAGTAAATTCAGCTGAGGTTCTTTAAACAATGGGGGGTGCCCAGGCTAGTTTAAATAATAAATAGGATAAAAAGGATCAAGAAATCCTTGGTAACCTAATGGTAAAGGGAAGCGGAAGGAAAAGGGAGGAGGTCCCAGGTTCGAATCCCATTGGCTTCAAATATTTTATTTTGGTGGGATTTAATTCAGCTGAGTACATTCAGCTCTGAGGTGGTTTAAACAATGGGGGGTGCCCAGGCTAGTTTAAATAATAAATAGGCTAAAAAGGATCAAGAAATCCTTAGTAGCCTAGTGGTAAAGGGAAGCGGAAGGGAAAGGGAGGAGGTCCTATTTTCGAATCCCCCTGGCTTCAAATATTTTGTTTTGGTGGGATTTAATTCAGTTGACTAGAATTCAGCTGAGTAAGGATCAGCAGACTAGAATTCAGCTGAGTAAATTCAAACAATGGGGGATGCCCAAGCTAGTTTAAATAATAAATAGGCTAAAAAGGATTAAGAAATCCTTGGTATCTTAGTGGTAAAGGGAAGGGAAAGGGAGGAGGTCGTTGGTTTGAATCCCCTTGGCTTCAAATATTTTGTTTTGGTGGGATTTAATTCAGCTGACTAGCTACTCAGCTGAGTAGATGCAGCTGAGGTGGTTCTATTATTAAAATGCTTGAAAAATGGTAGAGGTGAGATTCGAACCCAAACCAAGTGAACACCCTTGCCATATCCACTTGGTCTACCATAATTACTTGAAATAATTATGATAATTAAAATATTTATTAATGAGATGAGTTGTTAAAAATGACAAGAATAACTAGGAAGGTCGAAAAATCCTCGGGATGGTCCCGGAACTCGGTTTTTGGTGATTTTAGGGTCCGGGAATTCTAAAAAAGAGATTTTCATCGTGATTTTAGGTAAAATGTCGGTTTTACCCCTCGGGCTCGGGAATTGATCCGAATGGTCTGAAAACACTCGAGATTGGCCCGAAAGTGAACACGGGCAATTCTTAGGGTGCGGGAACCCTAAAAATCGGGTTTTCGATCATCGGGATAAAATGACGGTTTTACCCCAGGGGTTCGGAAAGTGATCCGAAAGGTCATCTAGATCGGTAGACCCGTTGTACAAGTCGATTTGGGGAAATCGGAAGTCCGTTAGAAACTTAGAAAAGGTGTCTCATGAACCTCTCGAGTGAAAGGTCCAGGGCGATCGATTGTTGTGCCTGGTTCAAGGCTTGTTGCTCTATGGCGGTGTATGACACCTCTTGATCCGCTCCTCTTGCTCAGTCAATCTCCGAGATAGATTGCTGCCGCTGATGATCAAATCGGCTGGGCTGCATGTGCTCCAGAAGGACGGGATGGTGATCACGTGCAAAGTGCTCCGAGCTTGGGTTAATATGCCCGGGTCCGGACAAACTCCCTTCTTGCGGACAGACCTCTTCCGGGTAGATCTTGCCCGGGTAACTCCCCTCTCTGCCCAGCCAGGCCAGGTGATGCTCGGGCAGATGCTCCTCCTGCTTGGGCAAAAGCTGTCCAAACAGTCTGTTGAACTCAGGTTGTAGTGGTGCCAACCTTCCTTGCAATTCTCGGATCAAGTCCAACAGTCTGTTGAACTCTTCTTGTAAGGGGATATTATTTTGTGTCTGGGCTTGGAGTTGAAGGATAGAGCCCCCAACATTGTCAATCCTATCAGTGCGAGTTGGAAAGTTATACATGACTTGTCATGTCACTTCTCATAGATCGCATCAGATTGCTATCACCTGAAAATGTCCCAGACTAACACCAAAGAGCTCGAGAACCGGATCTGGACGGTCGGGCTAGAGGAAAGAACGGTCCTCATGAGCTAAGTGACGGCTAGCTTGGCTTGGATGAAAAAAAGTCCAACTTGGTGCCCTGAAACGATATAGCAAACACGTCAGAGGGTACCTCGAGGTGTGAGCTTGGGATAACCGTTCTGATGTTTAAGTCAGCGAATAGCAAGTTGAGAATCAAGTTAAGTTGTTAAAATATGAGAAATAAATGGTATTTAATGCATACCTGGTTGGTGGTTGGGAGGAGGTATTTATAGGTTTGAGGAAGAAAGACTTATTGAAAAACCATCTTACCCTTGGTTGGGCAGATTTATCGAGCAGATCTTCTATTTTGGCAACTAGGCCGGTCCCGGACCGAGCAGACCCTCGATCGGGCAGATTTCTTTCGATGGACCAGGTATCTTCTTTGTCTTTTTGTTCATGTATATAGGGAAAATTTTTCCGTATATCAATCCTAAATACGAAAAACCATATTTTCGTTTTGCTATTGGCAAGGTGGTACAGAGGTTGGTGTCAACAAAAGAAACCTCAACTTTTTTTAATCTGGTCCTCTCTTGGTTGAGTTCTGGGTAGAATTGCCACAAAACGTATGTTCTTGTTTCCCGTTGAAATTTGAATTGGAGAATGCAGAAGAAAGTGGTTTCATTTTACACACAAGATGTTTCGTAGATAACAGCGGGTGCTTAAACCCTAAGCTTCTGCTAGAAAAAGAAAAGGAAACTTCTGTAGATAAAATCTTGAACATAGACTGCACATGATAGTCACTTTTGATTTGGTTGATTTCTTCCAGAAGGCCACTCTAAGTCCAAGGCCATGTGGAGCTCAAGGGCGAGATAATGCCAAATCATTTTTTTTGTGATTTAGCAATTAAAAAGACAAGAAGAAGGAGAAGAGTGTTTGAGAAAGATAGAACTGAGACAAGGACAGAGGAGAAGAGAACAGGAGGGATATCAAGAAATCAATATCAATATCCAATCATCCAAAAAAATCCCTCGAAAACAATGAGAATGGTTGTACATATAAGCTAGCCTAGTGTTAAAGATAGATATGATTAGGTTAAGATATATATGATTAATCTAATCATATCTATATTAGATTATCTTCTTTTATCATTTATTCAGGATACAATAATCTTTTTAGGTTTTCTAGTCTATATTTAGGTTTTTATATACTTTTTCATCAATAACAATTCGTAGTCTCTCTCCTCTTTTGTTCGTTGAGCTTTTTTTAACATGATATCAGAGCGGGTTTTCTTAACTTTTTTGATTCCGTTGCCTCGAGCACCGATGAATGGCGGCTCTCGCCACGGCGAGGTCGTCTTCTTCACTGGCATTTGAGGGCCTAGTCATTGTCAGACGTCGAGTTAGAAAGAAGAGAAGAACGAATGAGGGAAAGTGGTTTTATTGCATGAAGATGAAAAGATAAGGTCAGCGAGAGAGAATAGTCTTAATGATTCGCTATCGGTGATATCGAACAGGAACGCTAAGTGATGGAGGCTTCTATCCCATCTTCTGTTCCGGCTTCTATTTCGGTTTTTGGTTCCTGTCCTATTTAAGTTCCTGTCCTGTTCCGGTATTGTTTGTTTCGGTTCCGACATCTTCGTGATTTATTTTACAAGACATATTTTGATTCCTTAATGAAGAATTTGGTTTCGATTTCGGCTTCGGCTTCGGCATCAGTATCTGCCCTTTGAGCATCTGGACATCTGGTTTCGGCATATGGCTTCGCCTTCTGGATCGACCTTAGGTAGATGTTGACATTGTCATTTAGTCCGTTTTGCAATTGCATCCTCTATTTTTCGTTTTCATTTTCTGGTTAGCAAACTCTCAATACTTATAACCACTGTATCATGAGTTTGAGGGAGGGTGTTAAAAGATATATATGATTAGGTTAAGATATGTATGATTAATCTAAGCATATCTATATTAGATTATCTTCTTTTATCATTTATTTAAGATATAATAATCTTATTAGGTTTCCTAGCCTATATATATGTTACCTTTGTTTAGGTTTTTATGTACTTTTTCATCAATAACAATTCGTAGTCTCTCTCCTCTTTTGTTCGTTGAGGTTTTTTAACACCTAGTACAGAAATGTGAACACCTATCATTTCATAAAGAGAATACTAGATATCTCATCTCATAAAGAAAATACTAGATCTTCTCAAACATTTCCTAACATAGGTCTTCACTAGTGCTCTTGATCCACATCAATGACCCCTATTGGGAATGCCTTTTAGGTTTGAAGCGTGAAGTATGCATTGGTTGTCCACTCCCCTTTGTATACAAATGGTGGTAATAGGAATTAATGACCACTTGGACTTGGTCAGTCTGATCTATTGTATTACCATGAGATGGAATCAACTCTAGCTAGCAAGAGCTCAAGTTGCAGCTTGATGAGCAGGAAATTGTTTACCTGAACACAATATTTTGATGCACTATGAGCATTTAGTCTTTGCACCTTGAATTGTACATGCAGTGAAAGTACTATTATGTACATAAAGTTCCTTCTTCTCATACTTCTTGGTTATTCTGTTTTATTTTGGCAAAGACAAATTTGCACCTCTCATTGGAGTCGCATCTGTTTGAGGAAATGATGGTGATTACTGTTGTTGTGTGATATTTCAGGTTGATGAAAGCAGTGAGTTCCTGCCTTTAGCATATAATCCTGCAAGCATCTCTTCATACTGGGGCAAACGACCTCGTGCTGTTGCAACACGTATTGTCCAGTTACTCTCTGTTGCTGGTGGTTTTCTTTCTCGTCTTGCTTGGGATGTGGTTAATAAGAAAGTCAAAGAGGTAATCACTATGCCTTCCTTATTTCTAACATACGTTGTAATCTCATACTTTCTGTTTACCCATTTCTTTCCTTTGTATGTACGCTTATGGTAAAGGTCATATGTTCTCTATATGTATGTTTATCCATTGCTTTGCTCCATCTTCCTTACATCAATTAATTTCCTCCCATTTTCTCACTTTCAAGGATGATTATTTTCGATACATTGTGCATACCTTGGTGTGTTCAAAAGCAACAGTACTGTTTAATATTTTAAAGAGATAATGGACATAATACTGACAATTCTGTAGTTTTGGTTTAGAACTTCATTTGTTTCCTCATCTTTCTTTATGTGTATTAATGGGTATTGAAATGCTGATTCGTTTGAAAATTTTTTTTTTAGGTAAGTAAGATTATATACATGACAAAATATAAAGTACAAGAGTACAACTCATAGTAGTCCTAGTTAGTCGTCAAGTGGAGGACTAACTTTTGTTTATCCTAAAATCAGCTCTAAAACAAAATACAAGCCATGTGGCTAAGAAAAACAGGCTAAGTGGGAGAACTAGTAAATAAAAGACATTGTGACCTCTGCAGGTAGCTCATACTCACCAATCCTATGCTTATGAGTCTTGAGTTGTATGAGACTTACCAAATTCCATGCCGGGAAAGGAGATGTACTTAAAATGAATATTTAATGGAGCTTTAACATTAATGTAATTGATTAGCATGAAGGAGTTGAGCTGGTAAGGATTTTCCGCATTTTCTTTTAAATTATGAATGTTTATTTGATTTATTAAATACGAACAAAACACAAGTATTTGCCATTTTTTCTTTCTTTTTTCAAAGATTGAAGATGACTAGATAACGCTTTTGAACAAATGATGATATATGGTTGTTCACAAATATATTTTATTTGTTGACATTTAGGTTTCTTTAAGAACTTGCTAGTGAATTTATTTTGTGTTGTTTTTTTCCATGTGATGTTTTTTTTATTTGGTCACATGGCTTTTTTGTTAGATGACATTGAAATAGGTACATTTGGCAATCTCAGATGTGTCAATATTAATGGTGACTCATTCTTTGATAAATCATTTCTTTGGTGGGAGGAAGTAAACACTTGCTTGAAATCTCACTTATCCTTAGTTTCCGTGGAAGACAATGAACTTTGTCACACAAAATATGATTGGTTGTTCATAGCTACATTATCTGGACTACTAAAAGTATACCTTTAATTTGCTTTGAAAATAGTCTCTCAATTGAAATAGGATGAAAGATGTGGAAAGACGTGAACTGACATAGTTTACTATTTTTGCTTCCAAGAAATATGTGGAAGGGATTTAGTTGATCTGTGGCTTTTTTTGGCCATGTGTCAATATGACTGGATCTCATCGAGAACTTAAAACTTGAACGTGGCCTATTATACAAGATTCAACAATGATAATTGCCAAGAGGCATTTAAGTTTACTAGTTAATTATCTTTTCCCCTGCCTCTTACCATGAATTGCATGCCACACACCAAATCACAGTTTTCAAAGACTTTAAAAATAGTGTAAGTTGACTCATATTGCACCACTGTTTCTGGGTAATGCTATGATGGCAAAACCATGCCAATTTCTTGGTTACCTTTCCCTCCACCTTATACCATGAATCACATACCATATACCCAACTGTGGTTCACAAGGAAAACTCTTCACAACTGAGATAAGCTCATACATTTTGCGTCATTGCCCTTGGGTAACATCAACATGGCATATGCTGGGTGGTATGCCATGTAATGTGGTATATTGGTTGGCTGATATACTCAATGGATTAGATATTTCTAACCTTTCTTAATTGAAGCTTTTCTCATTGAGGGCCTCCGGTATAATGAGGTCTTCTCCAACATCTTGTTCATCCTACTTTTAATCTGTTTTCCATATTCTTAGTAGTGGTAATTTCCACTATATTCCTGCATCTTCTCAGTTGTTGAACCAACCTTCTATGCTACACAACTTTAATCTTGCTATTGTGCTGTTCTGATCATCTACTTATCTGATGCACCAGAATGAGGTTGAGCGGGCCATCGAATTGAGGGAGATAGTTACCTCCTTGGGACCAGCATATATTAAACTGGGACAAGCACTTAGCATTAGGCCAGATATACTATCACCTGTTGCAATGATCGAATTGCAAAAGCTTTGTGATAAGGTACATGTTATGCTGCTGTCTTATGCTTGTAGTCGTTGATTTGGCTGTAACTACTGCTTGGCTACTTTGGTTCTCTCAGATGAGATCATTGTCACAAAAGGAAGCTTCTACTTGGAAAACCACAGTTGTTTATCTGCCGTAGATGCTTGGGTTTGCTATCCATTATTCTCATTATAAAGCTCAAGAAAAATGGATAACCTTTTATTTCAATGGCTTGCAATATGGTTATGCACTTCAGATGTTGTGAGTCTGTGAATATTCTTTTTCTTGGCTTCCCTCTGCTTATGTGGAGTATAGAGTACTTAAAGTTCTTGTCAATGCCTTACTTTGCTGAAAAAGTTGGTATACTGCCACCAACCACCCCTTCTCTACCTAAAAAAAAGCTCCTTCCTCCTTGCGTCACCTCTGTTTCAAGTGTGAAGTTGCAAAAACAGGATATCCTATTTGCTCATAGCAGCAAACAAAAGAGGATCATGTCAGTGAACAAAGGCAGTCTTCCGCTCTCAACTGTGAACAAAAGGCGGTCCTCTGTCCTCTGTTCCTAGCAGTGAAGAAAATGCAGTCCTCTGCTCCTAGATTTGAATATAGGTGATGACCATGGGGGTGGAAGCAGAGGGGGAGGGGAAGTGGAGTAGTGGGTTAGACATGGCCGTTATTCTTCTATAATGTATTCATTCATATTAATCTATATTGATTTGATGATTTCTCCTTCCGAACTTCTCAATATTATGGCATGCATAAGCTATAGTTTGAGTTTACAGGGTTTAAGCGGTGTATGAATGAGGAACTCTTCTTCCTCCTCTTCTATAATGTATTTGATGTTACCAAAGGGTGTTGGCTACAAGTGCCCCTGCGATTGCTGGAGTCTGGCTCTACTCTTGGTTGGGTAACCGAAATGGGTTCGGTTGAGTGTTTAAACTACGATATAAGGCTAAAGATACTGCTAATGGCCAACACTAAGATGCAAAAATGCTAAGATAGAAGATAGATTCCATTGATTTGGTTGGTTGATTGTCTTTTGATACTGAGCCTCGGAGAACCCTTTAAACATGATACACAGAACGGTTACAAAAGATGGATCGTGGCCCAACTGTTGCTCAAAAACTGTCCACTATGACTCCACGTCCTTGTCCATGAAACCGCTAGTAGTGTGACATAGGCCTCATGCCAAAGGCTCGTACCTTAACTGCCAGACAACTGCCATTTCATGGGTCACATCCTAACTGACCACATCCTCCACCATTCGTCCCAAGCTGAGGCCTCGTCCAGCAACCATGCTACAATCATCAGCATGTGACACACGATTTCCCCAGTGCACCGCCCGATCTCCGAACGACCCAATAGACACGAGGCACATTAACACGCCCAACGTCCTAGGATGAATACGTCCCAAGACCCAAAAACACAGCCACCGGGGCCTATCCCTGAGCGCCCCATCAAACCCCCTGTCAACAGTATTCAATATTGATTCAATGATTTCTCTTTTTGAGTTTCTCAATATTATGGCATACATAAGCTGTAGTTTTTGTTTATGGGGTTTAAGCGGTGTATGATTGAGGAAGATGTTCAGAATGATAAAGTGATATCTGATTCCTTTTGCATTGGTGGGAACATTTCAAGGTTCCTTCATTTCCAGATGATGTTGCGATGGCTTTGATTGAGGAAGAGCTTGGTCAGCCTTGGCATGAAATGTACTCTGAACTGTCTCCATCTCCTATTGCTGCTGGTAATTTTTAGTGAGTAGTCAAATATAGGCGTTTAATTTGCTTCTCTTTTGGATTCTCCTGTTTTTTTTTTTTGGGGAAAAAACTCTCATTTTGGTTTTGCCCCGTGCTTGAAAATTTTGCCCAGCTTCTCTTGGACAGGTTTACAAAGGCCGGTTGAAAGAGAATGGGGATTTGGTTGCTGTTAAAGTGCAAAGACCCTTTGTTCTTGAGACTGTAACAATTGATTTGTTCGTCATTCGGAACTTGGGGTTGGTTCTGCGGAAGTTCCCTCAGGTGCTTTTATTGTCTTTTGCTCTTTCCTACAAAACTATTTGGATTACGGGACAAAAGAATTGTATACGCTGAGATCTTACTTCTAACGATTGATGAGGAAGTTTTTCCTATCTTCTAATCGGCTGGGAACAATGACTCTTTATCTTGTGTTCTACTCTGTGCTCACCTCACTTGTTCCTGAGAGTTTGTTGAGCTTATGATATCTTGGAAGATATGAGCATCTTGAAGCTAGAAACTAGGGATTTTGGTAAAGCATGTTATTGGAATCTTTAATTTCAGTAGCCTAATTTATCTTGAATAATGAGGAATACCCTCCTGGGAATTCTGAATATTTTTGGATTCCATGATTCTGCTCCCATTTTTCTTTGGCAAGTGCGCTTCCGGTTGAATTAGTAGTGTCCAATCTTTGTGTGAATCAGAAAATTATTTGAGATTCCCCCACTTGTCTGGTTTCTCTGTCCTTTTCTGTGCTTTCCTCCTCTCTTATTCCTCCTCTTTTGTCTTATATTGTGTAAATTAGGTTGTGATAACCCAAATAAGTACAATGCTGGTGTGACTACAAAATAATTAATATTCAGTTTGTGTAATGGAGATTAGTAGAATAGTAAGAACAGAGGAGTTTGTTTTTCCCTTCAGTGGAAACATAAGATGACTGTTTAGCCCAGGGGGAAAAGTTTTGTATGGTAGCCAAAATTCGTCCAAGTTGTGTTGTCAGACAAAGATAGCATTTGAGTGACTGGTTTTACTTTTCTCGGGGATGAACAACCTTAGTTTCTGTTAACATATAAATCCACTTCCTAGGCTTCTCACCATAAAGCTTGAGCTTGTGATAGAGTTGGTTTCTTGATATAATATCAGAGCTGGTTTGACCAAATGATCATGAGTTTGAATCTTGGTACTCCCAATTTTCGTCATTGTTATTGTTTGTTGTGGGAGTCTTAAAGTATAAAATCATTTCATACGCCTCTTGTCATAAGCTTGAGGTTGTAGTAGAGTTGGTTCCTTGACAACATCTTTTGCCTTCCATCAGATCTCCATTGATGTGGTTGGCTTGGTTGATGAATGGGCAGCACGATTCTTTGAAGAGCTTGATTATATTAATGAAGGTGAAAATGGAATGCTGTTTGCTGAGATGATGAGAAAGGACCTTCCTCAGGTTAGTGTAATATCTTTCTCTACATTGAGGTCTGGATTTGTATTATGAATCTGATGCACTGCACTAGTTTTTCCATTAAAACAATTTAGCCCCTTGTCTGGAAGATTGAATGTTGATCCTAGTAGATGTTTTATGGCAAAGAAGAAGTTTAGAAGAGAGTATAACCCAGTCTGTCAATAGGTGAAGCATATATGTGACCTGAACTCTTTCATTCCAGTATTCTTCTTATGATTTAATATCTTAACATCATCAGAATATCCGTGGATGTCAAATTGCTATCTCATTTGCATCCCATACACATCAGCCGTTTTCACAATGCACTTTATTAAGAACGAGTAATAAGGGTCAAATGGACTCTTGCTCGCCATCCACAAATGGACTCTTTTAGCATGCTTTGTCCTCTGCTGGTGAAGTATTAGTCCCAATCTAGAGTAGCATTGAATTAGCTGCCAAAACTATTAGGTTCCAACCTCCTTCCGTGTTTAATGCTGTGTCTTGTTGACATTTGAATGCATGAGCTTTCTTGTATCTTTTCCTTGCTAACTAACAAGTGTTTCAGGTTGTAGTACCAAAAACCTATGATAAGTTTACTTCAAGAAAGGTGCTCACAACCCAATGGATTGAAGGAGAAAAGCTATCCCAAAGTACAGCTGGTGATGTTGGTGAATTGGTGAATGTTGGAGTTATATGCTATCTGAAGCAGGTAAGAAGAAAATACTTAAAAAGTTTTTATCGTCATTTTTCCTGCCATAACAGTCACTTCTTTCTCATCTGACATGTGCTTCATTTGGTGCTGATGAGTGTATTACATGGATATGCCACAATCTTCCGTATGGTTGTTTAGTGGATATATTTTGTTATTTTGTAACTTCTGCAAAGAAGCTAATTCATTGAATGTTGTTGCATGGTTCTTTGCTATGTACAATTGTTGCATCGTAACATATAACATTTATCTCTTACATGGAATGCATGTGGAAATGATTTGGTAAACGTGCGGAAAAGTAGAATATAAATGGCTGTAATTTGCTGTTGCAATCGAGGAAAACTTCAATGAGTTGGGGATTGTTGGAAATCAGTCCCTTTTGTGTGAGATCTCTTGAATTTGTTGCTGGGATCATTTTATTTGTGCAAGTAATTTGTTCTGTTAAATTTGAAATGCAGTTGTTAGATACTGGCTTTTTTCATGCTGATCCACACCCTGGAAATTTGATTCGCACTCCTGAAGGGAAACTGGCTATACTTGATTTTGGTAACAATTTATCTCATTCCATTTTTTGAGTTTCAAAATTTTAGATTGGCATTTGGTCCCTTGCTTATTTGCTACCGGCTAATATTGGAAGTTTATCTAATGCTGTTGGTCAACAAACTGAAAATAGATGTCGAGCTCATGGATTTTGACTGCTTGTAGAGAACAGAAATGCCTCCTCTGCCTGTATGGGTGGACTTTACAAATAGAGCCGGCAGTATTTTCACTGCTCATACCTCAACCAAGAATGAGCACACAGAATTCCTGTTTACATGATTCTCATTGCATCTTATCATGTATTGGTCTCTCCTAGGAAGAGGTGCATTGGGCGAGAACCTAGCTATTATTCTTATGTTGTGTAAAACCTATCCGGTGGTATGCTGGAAAACCAATTTTTTTTTTTTGGTGAATCACAGCAATGATTTGAACTGGATAGACATATCTTTGTCAGATCTGAATGCTTGAGGAAAGCAATGATCATGCAATAATCTTAATACAGATACATAATAGATCCAACTCTACTTTGTAAAAGGGCTGAATTTTCTCCATGTGAGCAAGCTGATAAAGTTTGTCTTGGGTTTTGACCGTTGGATGGTTATATGGCATTGACCTGAAGGTTTCAGGAGTAGCACGTGATTTGTACGTGTGACACCCATCACAAATGTCCGGATGCTTCTTTTTTATTTTTGATTCCTTGGAGGTTATTGGTGTCATATGCAACAGAAAAGGATCGATGAGTTTAAGAATTTTCATTTACATTCAATGCTTATATAGTCTAACCTGTATTCACATGTATGTAGGGTAACCTACAGAATAAAATACTTCCTGAAAGCTAGGTAAACATATCGGATAATAATTGCTGCATCTTTGCTTCCATCGTTGAGTGGTTTTCTCCAGGTTTTGTTGCCCTTAGACCACGAATGATTTTTTTTTTTTTTTTTTTTAATGGCGGACTATGATAACGCTACAATTCAATGATGATATTCATATGCTTTAGATCCTTTACCAACATGAGAAAAAGATGGTAGCCCAATTTATTTGTGAATATATCCACAAACTGTAGTCATTCCCTTTAGACCTCTCTTCGGTTATGGAGGGACCTCCCTATGAGCAAGGTGTATGTAGCCACAATCACAATCGTTAATCATCATCATCATCGTCCGGTCCGTTTTCCACTTGATATACGGGTATTTTCCCCTTGTATAAATAAACCAGAAGACCGGACGGAACGACCGGATTTTTCCAAACATAATGGCCTGCTTGGATGTCTTGTCCGGCTTGCCTGCCCGGATACCTGTCCGGTTATGGCAGAGATTCCTTTGTCACACTTTCCACGCATCTTCCCTGCTCGAATGCTCGCCCGGCACGCTTGCCCGGAGTGCCTGCCCAGAAGCGTGCCCGGTTCAAACTATCAGTATGGCCTCTTGCCCGGTGCTTGCCCGGATGACTTGCCCGAAAACTTGCCCGGTTGCTTGTCCGATCAAGGCCTTTTTTAGTAACTTCATTACCATCCAAACCCCTATAAATAGCGGCACACCTCCCAAGATTTCAAGTATGCGCATCCTACCCATACTTGAACTACTTTGGACTTTGGACTTCACAGTCTCCTTAACACGCCCGGAGAATCTGCCCGGTAACACCTGCCCGAAGAACCTGCTCGGTGGTGCTTGCCCGGTCTCGCCTGCACGGCTGAGCCTGGTCGGTTAAACCTGCTCGGCCAACACTTGGCTAGCGTCTTTCCTCATTTCACCTGCTGACTTAAGCATCAGAGCGATTTTTTCGAGCTAACACCTCGGGGTACCCTCTGACGAGTTTGTTTATCTATTTCAGGTCATCGGAGTCACCAACTTCAACCTCAAACTCCTCCCCCGAACCGACCGGATCCTCTTCAAGCCGGATCTCTTGGACCCGGTTCCTCGGGACTTTGGTGATCGCTCTTGGGGATTTTTTCGGGAGCATCATTTGGCGCCGTCCGGGGGAAGAAGACTAGAAGTCACGCCCCAGTGACCACGATGACCTGATTTAGACATCCTCCTCCTCCAGCTTCGCTTAACCCACCACCTCCAGAGAACAACCAACCTCTCTTCCCCTTGGGGTT
>JAOWBR010151255.1:0-12248 GCA_028571145.1 Dionaea muscipula
CCGGAAAAACTTCGTCGGAAAAAAGTTCGTCGGAAAAAGTTCGTCGGGAAAAAATTCGCCGAGAAAAAGTTCGTCGGAAAAAATTCACCGGAAAAAAGTTCGTCGGAAAAAAAGTTCGTCGGAAAAAAAGTTCGCCGGGAAAAAGTTCGTCGGAAAAGTTCGTCGGGAAAAAAGTTCGTCGGAAAAAAGTTCGTCGGAAAAAAATTCACCGGAAAAAATTCGTCGGAAAAGTTTACCGGAAAAAGTTCGTCGGAAAAAATGTCACCGGGAAAAATTCGTCGGAAAAAAATTCGTCGGAAAAATTCACCGAAAAAAACTTCTTATCCGTCTTATCCGACATATGCGGGATACACAATACCATAGGGGAGGTGGTATTATATATCCCACATTTTTACAAAAAAAGAGAGAGGCAGGAAATTAATTCCAGTGTGAACAGTGAAATCAAACATGTTTTATATTCCGGAAAAACACTGTGCATGTGGGATAGCTAATTCTTATCCCACATGCACAGTGAAATCAAACACGGCCTATTTGTATAACAAATATAGAGTTTCAATATTGATGTTTGTGTTAAACATTTAATTTTCAATTATATATCTTCTTCTACAATAAAATTTGGGTTTGTGTGTTGTGTATTTCCATGCCAGTTATGTGAAGAGAGTAGGATGGGATGCAAAACTAGTAAATGAGTCATATCCATGGGTAGAGAGAAGAATTGTGCACAAGCCAAAGCTTGCTCCATGGCAAAGAGCAGTCAGAGACGGCCTTCTCGAGGTCGGGATCTCACCTTTCAACGGTTTCACCTACGATCACAAGTATGGAACCAAGGTTGGAGGTACCATCTTCGACAACAAGGGACGCCGCCACACTGCTGCTGAGCTACTATCCTCTGGAAACCCCGAAAACCTCAACGTCTTGATCCATGCTACGGTTCACAAGATTGTTTTCCATAATTCAGGTAATGTAATACGTGCGAGCGTGGCTACAACAAGCCTACAACGACGTTATCATAAGCTTAAGTTTTTGGTCTAAGATAACGCATCGATGTGATCAAATAAATAGGGAGCAAGCCAAAAGCAATAGGAGTGTTATTCAAGGATGAAAATGGAGAAGAACATCAAGCATTTTTGTCGAGGAGTCCGGGGAGCGAGGTAATCCTGTCATCCGGGGCAATAGGTAGCCCTCAGCTACTACTCCTGAGCGGGATAGGACCAAAGGCCGATCTGGAGAAACTCAAGATTCCGGTAGTCCTCGACAACGAGTTTGTAGGGAAATACATGCAAGATAACCCGCTCAACACGGTGTTCATCCCCACCAGTAAGCCAGTGCAGCAATCTTTGATCCAAACAGTTGGTATAACAAAGATGGGTGTCTACATTGAGGCTAGCAGTGGATTTGGCCAGTCTAACGACAGCATTCAGCGGCATCATGGTATTGTGGCAGCTGAGGTTAGTTTACTTTAGTTCCCCAACAAATGGTTCCTTGTATGTGCATGTAAAGTAAATGGGTTAAAAGTGGTAAATGATGTGGTGCCATGGGCAGCTAAATATTGGTGCTGATGATTTCTTTGGATGATTTGAGCAGATTGGCCAGCTTTCTACCATTCCTCCAAAGCAGAGAACAAGAGAAGCAATTCAAGCATTCAAAGACAGTAAGGAGAATTTACCATTTGAAGCATTCATGGGAGGTTTCATCCTGGAGAAGCTCGCCATGCCGAAGTCCAAAGGCCAGCTGAGCTTGATCGACCTAAACGCTGATGACAACCCGTCTGTCACTTTCAACTACTTCAACCACCCTCTTGATCTCAGGCGTTGTGTTGATGGCATCCGGGTCATGGAGAAGATAGTGAAGTCCAAGCACTTCACCGACTACACTCGTTTAAACAAGACTTTGATTGACAAGCTGCTTAACCTGAGTGTTGAGGCCAATGTCAACCTCTTGCCCAAGCACACCAATGACACAAGCTGCCTGGAGCAGTTTTGCAGAGACACCGTCATCACCATTTGGCACTACCATGGAGGATGTAACGTAGGCAAGGTAGTCGGGCCTGATTATCGAGTCCTTGGTGTCGATGGGCTCCGTGTTGTTGACGGTTCCACGTTCTCAGACTCCCCTGGAACTAATCCTCAAGCAACTGTCATGATGATGGGGAGGTAAGAATCTCATTTTCATTTAAACCACAAGTGACAATCAATCACCACCAGGCAAATAATCAGAGCCTGATAGATGTTTTGATCTCTTCAGGTACATGGGGGTGAAGGTTCTGAGAGAAAGGCTTGGAAGAGCAGCCGGTGTGTAAAGAGTCAGACATCGATAGGGAGCAGCAGAGTTAGAGACAGTGAAAGCCATTCATGAAATCATGGATATAAGATTTTTACTCACATTCTCAGCAAGCAGTCACTTGTAGAGATATGTAGGCTTGCCAATGTATTAGTACTTTAGTATTATTCTAAATTCATTCTCGCCCTCTCGAGCGAGAGCCAAGGTTGTCACCTGTTATCTGCTTAATCAACTTTCTGGTGCATTTCCTTGTTCAGAGGCTGCTCTAACTTAAAAGCTTAGTCAATGCTGACTCTAACTTGGGAAGTAAACCTGGTGGAGTTAGAAATCAATAACAGAAGGGGAAGCAAAACGTGCCGATCAATAATGAAAAGAATCATCAACTAGCACGCTCTTATTACGAGTATATGAAAGTGCAGGCACAAAAGGTCTTTACAATCATAGATTAAATGGATGGAATGGAATGGAATGGATGGTTAGCTTAGTTTGTCTAATGCCATACCGCATGAAAGAAGGAAATGTAGATTGAGATCTTTGCTCGATCTTGTTCATGTTCTTCACCTACTTATCATCTTCTTCAGTTGATAGCCGGCATCTGCTGGTTTCTTGATCCAGACATATGCAGGTTTCAACCGTCTTCCAAAAAGAATGGAGATCAGTTAGGCTGATATAAATTTTCAGCTATAGAAGATGAGAATTACAGAATCAACAAATCCTTAGAAATGGTTGGTCCAAAAACTCAGCGAGATCCTGACCATCGACTGTATGGATATCCTCCATGTTCGCTTGTGCTGCCTCCCGAGAATCCACTTATTCTCTGCCAAAACTCTTTTTTCTTCCCCAGTTTAAGGGGTCCGGATCTGAAAGGCCGTCTAAAAGATGGATTTTCATCTTCCCTCATTAATTCTGCTGATGTATTCACCAAATCTGATGTCGAGAAAGTTATCCTAGTGTCAGGACTCGAACCATAGTCAAGCATGGGGTGATGGGTTGGAGAAAAGCCTACATATTCCTCCGAGTCTTCACTAATATTGCTGTCAAGATCTATAAGCATCTCTGCCTGGAGGAAGTTTCTGGATTCATCATCTTTTGAGTCATCAAACTCATTGCAAACTAGTTTCAATGCCTGAACAACCTCGCCCATAAAGGGGCGGCGAGACACTTCGGGTTGAACGCACATGGATGCAATTGCTGCTACTCTTGAGAAACTGTCAAATTGGATAGTTGGCTCTAAAGCCGGGTCCATTATAGCTTCTAGTCCGTCCTTGCTCGTGAGAAGTGGGCGAGCCCATGAAACTAAATTTTCTTGGCCTGGTGGCTTTGACAAGTCCACTGGTTTTCTTCCTGTGAGAAGTTCAAGAAGGACAACGCCATAGCTGTAAACGTCACTCTTGACGAGGAGATGGCCAGTCATAGCATATTCTGGAGCAACATAGCTGAAAAAGAGATGCAAGCCGCAATTGCAATCATGATTTTATCAAGATGATAGATACAAGTGTTTATTGTCAAAGCCAGAGCTGTAGAAGAAACAACAGCAAAGAAGAATGAATTCATACCCAAATGTTCCCATAACTTGTGTTGAGGTCAGCTGATTTTCCTCATTCACAGCTGCTTTAGCCAATCCAAAGTCTGAAACTTTTGGTGTGAAATCATGTTCAAGCAATATGTTACTAGCTTTGAAGTCGCGATGGATAACACACGGACTCGAATCTTCGTGTAGGTAGGCCAAGCCTCTAGCTGCACCAAGGGCAATTTTCATCCTGGCTCCCCAGTCAAGGGGAGCAATGCATTTGTCCGAACCTGGAGGTGATTAACATTAGTGTTTTTATAAAGTCAAAATATAGATAGATATCCTGCCAATCAGCCTACTTGAAAATCTTTGTAGGAGTGAGGCTGCAATGCATATGCTATTTGGGTCCAAGGAAAAAGCAAGTAATTGAAGTCTAAGGCAAATAAATCTATGATAAAATTCAACTAATTTTGAACTAAGATGATTGGCCTGGTTTGTGGTTTCCAGCATTCTAAGGTCCAGGGGAGGTCAACTATTAATAAGAAGCCTTTACTTATCCATGGATTTGACATGATGATAGTTCACATGATTAACAATTAACCTCAACGTCACAATCGAGCAATTTAAACATTGCACTAGCCTTCATTTTTTAACTAATTTCTGCACTGATATTGGGCACCTTTTCCCCCTCTCCATTTTTCTGGCATGAAAAAGGGAAGAAAGCCAAGACTATTACCGTGCAAGTGGGACTCCACACTTCCATTTGGAATCAGCTCATAAATAAGGCAACGGACGAGGTCCTCAGCACATATACCGATGAGCTTAACCAAATTCCTATGGTGCAAACGGCTGAGCATCTCAACTTCTGCCAAGAACTCACACCAACCCTGATGATCACCTCTCTTTAGGACCTTCACTGCCACTTTCTGTCCATCATCAAGAATTCCTCCATACACAACTCCAAAACCACCTTCCCCGATTACTCTTGAAGCATCAAAGCCGTCGGTGGCTTTTTCTATGTCATTAAGACTGAAAATCTTCGCTGATCCTGCTAAAGTAAATAGGCTAGAATGGAGTGACAATGATGCCAGACTGGCTGTGCTTCCAAACGGCATGGATTTACCAGCCCCTGCCAAATTGAGATTTGAATAAATTCGCTGCTATACGAATATTATCGTCCACATTATTATAGAAAGTATCATAATACAACGGGGTGAACTGAAGGCATACTACAATGCAGAAAATACCATGGGAGAAAGGGTATATGTTTATCACAAAGCAATGGAGCAAAAGCAGACAGCTTAATCAACATACAGATTGTTACAAGTATAAAACCAATCTTTAACGTCCTTCACCCATATTAGTCTTGTGGAGTAACGGATTTGAATACTTGACATTCTGTTTTAAGCAAGTATGTTGTCTCGCATGACAGGAGGGACCCATGCTTGATCCACACACCAAGCTCATATAACATGTACATGTGGGGCTTTATTAAGAGTAAGACTAACCTTGCTCATCACCTTATAACTTAGCTTTTTGGGGCGAGCACCGTTTGTCTATAAGAATATTGTGGTTATCCCGGAATTTTAGCCATCAGTGTGACAGTCATTTTCTATTGATCACAAAAGTTAGCTATAGGTTGTTGACTGGAAAGGAGAGGACACACAATAATAGTTCATGAAGAATAAAAATAGAGGAGCATTACCTTCGGGTACGATACAGGGGGTTATGGAAGGAGCAATTTCATGCTGTTGACTTGCAGAGCTTTTGCATTTTGAACTCAAAAGCCAACCAATCGCTACACATGCTATAAGAGCTATGAATGATGAGAGAACAATCATAGTTATGAAGCTTCTTCTAAGGCCTGTCTTCCCTCTTTGTGGGACATTAACCGGCTCTGGCAAATTTCCATGGCCATTAGAGGGAAAGGGATCAGAAGGTATACCACCACTATTTGAAGAAGAAGGAGGAGGAGATGATGGAAGACCTGTGGAGGCAAAATAACCAAGGCAGTAAACAGGCAAGCATTTCAAGGAAAAGAAAAATGTGTGAATCAGTTAGCAAACTTATCAACCTGGATAATTAACAAAAATCACTTGATAGGGACCAAAGAGGGAAGGATCTATATCAACTTGCTTGTGTAAAAACTTCTCATAAATTGACATTGCAGCAACAGTATTGAATTCACTTCCCACGGGGACCAAGTTCAGAAGGACAAGTGCTTGGTCTTGTTGCTGGTTGGCCGTATCAGCTCCATTAATGCGCACTTGACTTTGGCTAAGTGAAAGGCTGGCTGCAACTTGTGAAGCCAGCTTTGAAACCAATGGGAAGAATGTGTATAAGGAAATACCAATACTCAATTCAACTTGAATTGGCCAAACACAAGCACAAGCATATCCTGCAACGCTGTTGGTCAGTGGATCTGGGCATGTTAGTGATGAACAATCTGCGATAATTAATGAGATAAAGTCATTATTAGGCAATGAAGAATCAAGGATGATCATCACAATGGACCTAATTTCATGCAAGCTTGCAGTTGACTACCTTCATTAGGAGGTGGAGGTGGTAATACCATTATCATTGGCGGAAGGCTCTTCTTATGGAAAGGACTCACTGGAGAAACAGCAGGCTGCGGAATAGGTCCTTTTCCAGCATTCAAACAAAAAAGACAATGAGAGAATGGTACATACTAGAACCACTAAAGTTAACCACGGGAATAATGGCAATCGTGAGTCATCTCATACTTGGGTGAACTGTAGATGAGGGAGCCAATACTGATGATCCATGGTTGCTAGGTGATAATGCTGTTGTGGGTGAGGTGGCGCTTCCAGATGGAAGAATAGGATACTGAGCCGGTGAGATTGTAGGTGCCGGGGCCATACCTGATGAAAACAATCTCATGAGAATCAGTAAAATTTGGTGAAAGGAAAGCAGCCTGGTGATGTAATTAACCTCCATTAATGAGCAAGTATATCTTTGCTTGTCTTAATCCAAAATTGCGTGTTACACAAGGTGGAATCTAGCACATTCTGTCTAAAAGCTCCCTAACGCAAGAATCTGTTGCCCCTCATTACTAGTCAATTTTTTTCTCCCTCATGCAAACATCAAGAATATTAGGTGTCTACTCTTTCTCCTTAGTTGGGCGATGCACTCCTATTTATTTATCAACCAAAACAAGTATGTTCTTGCTGATATGTGACCTGATTTTGTGATGCTAGAATCCATCATTCCCCACTTCTCTTCAATTTTTCTCTCTTCAATTTTTCCCTATTTACATGTAACATTAACAGGTATGTACTCTCAATAGTTTCTTAATTTTTCTGGGAAAATATATATTTTGAAGTTTCATAAGAAAGGGATATGAGTTATAAAGAACTTTATATAGATGCACTCTTCTGCAACTTTGACAGTGCAATTTCAAATTATATTAACACATACCTATAGCGATTCGCCGATTCATATCAGCTCTATTTTGCATCATTAAAAGGTGGTAGATCATAGAGGTTGCTTTGACCTCAATTCTAATGTGTAACGCATGAACATATTCCTGTAAGGTAAGTGGATAGAAAAAGTAGTATTGACAAGATCTAGGTAATTCTAAATATCCTATGATTTCTTCGACTTTTATTTAGACTGGAAAATACAAGTAAAAGTAGGTTTCATACGTTACCAAATGATAAATAACATGATACCATTCCAACTATATTTTCTTTAGCTATAGGGAGATACTACGTGATGTGCACGTGCATTAGAGACTAGTAACTATAGAAACATTTTAGAATCAGCCTTCATGCAGTAAAAATGTTACTTCCATGTGACTAGAGGGTTCAAGGTCTACAATGCAATAGCTCCATGCACTAGGCTTCCATTATGTTTGATAACTCAACTCAACAACTCAACTCAACATGGCAATTTCCCACTGGGTGGGGTTCGGACGCACATATCCGTAGGATACATGCACACAAGATCCGACGATTTTAGTGTGCTGGCTGTCAACTACCTAACAGGCACTTATATTTGGTAACTGATACCGAAAGAATCGGATGAAGGATAATTTCAATATTATGTCTGTTGAATGTTACACAAGAGGCGTCATATATACAGAGAAACTAGCATACCATGTTGAGGAACCAACTCTACCAAAAAGTCAACCTTGTGGTTGAAGTTTGAACACTCATGAACTATACTTATCTTAACACGCCCTCTCATACAAATGCCTCTTTTGGACTTGAAGCGTAAACTGTGCAGTGACCCACCTTATACCAAGTGCTAAACAAATGGGGTGGCGCTCGCAGGATTCGAACTCGTAACCTTTGGTCACGCCTGCTCTGATACCATATTGAGAAATCAACTCTATCAAAAAGGTCAACCTTGTGGTGGAAGAGCCATGAATTATATTTATCTTAACAGATACAACCAAAACAGTCACAGTTGTACAGTTACCTTGCTGGCCATTGATATCTGGAGGAAGAACATAAGACGGTGCAGCATTCGGACCCCTTCTTTTGTTCCTATGGTGATGCTTATGGTGCAAAACTTCCACCAAAGACACAAAGCCACGGCTCCAAGTCCTTGTATATTGTTGAAAAGATGAAGCAGAAGGTGAAAATGCATCATTTTCAGGAAGTAAGGCACTCTGCAAATTGGTCGCTGCAACGAGAACATAATGGGGGAGCATACAGAATTAGGCACTTATTTGCAGGTTGAATCATGATGTTAACTCAAATTTCAAATCTCAAATCTCAACTCTACCATCACAGCAACACCTGAAGTGCCTTCAGCAATTGCAAAGTTTGTACAAGCCTCAAACATCAACATATGAATAGTCTACTTGATGATTGGGTTATACATGATCGATTAGATCAAGCAGCACAGTCATGGTGAATTAGATCAAGCAGTCAATTTCATGATCAAGGGAAGAGCAGCAGGTCGATGGTGTTTTTGTAGGGTGGAATTTCATAATTATGGAAACTGAACTATCAGAAGATTATTAAAACATTGAACCGATTAGCTGTTGAATAAAATATTCATAGCACATATCACCCACGTTCAAAATTTCACTAATGCTATCACAGAGGCTTAAAATTAAGATTAGCTTTGTACAATTATTAGAACACAGACAAAGAAACCACAACAAAGAGATGAAAAGTAATTACCTTCAGATCCATGAACTGTGTAAGCAAACAGAACTAAAGCAATCATAAGCACCAGAACTATGAATCTCCCAGCCATTTTCCCACCCAATTAGTCAAATCCCAAGATCTCTCATTCCCCAGCCAGAGTAAAACAGAAGCAAGGAATGCAGATAGAAAGCTGCAAATTGGAAGAACAAGGTAAAATTGAACATGGGTTTCATCTACCCACTATTATGAAGCAATAGAAGAGAGGAGCATCTAAGGAAGCCCATTCACAGAGGAACCTAGAAAAAGGACAAAGGGAAGGTGTTTTTTTTTGGGGTTGGGAGAGGGGGTGGGGACTGGGGAGAGGAGGATGGCGAGAAAGGATCGGTCACTTCGGTCTCTCTTGGGGGTTTTGCTAGCCCCACTAGGTGCAGTGCAACGGTTGAAGTCAGGGTATGGGAGAAATGATTTATTTTCTTGTGTGTAATTTAAATAATTTGTATCTCATTATTTTTTTTTTAAAGAATCATAAACACACAATTATTTTAAAAAAATAAATAATACAATGACATAAATTGTTCAAATTAAACAAAAAAAATAAAAATAAAAAATGGAACAATGCCCCTCCCCTCCACTGTCATTGTATTATTTATTTTTAAATTTAACAATTATCCATTAATTGAAAACTTAACTAACTCACGCTGGCCGAGCTTCTCAACTTTTGTTTTTTTTTTTTATTTATTTATTTTTTATTATTCATGTAGTGCTGCTACAGTGAGACAGCTTTTTTACTTTGGTTAGATCAATGGCGTCTTCTTTCGGACTACATAGCAAAACTGATTTCATCCGGGTGGGATGCGGGTAGAAAAATCCCTCTCTCGATCTGGTTTAAATTATCGAATTAAATGGCCAAAAAACGGAAAAAAGCTGTAAGGGGACGGGATTTCAGCGGACAAATCCCAGCGGTCGCCCAAGAAATTTTTGAAAAATCTTTACTCACCACCTTCTCAACTTTTGGTTTTTTTATTTTTATTTTTTATTGTTCATGTAGTGCTGCTACAGTGAGACAGCTTTTTTACTTTCGTGCTACGCAGCAAAACTGATTTCATCCGGGTAGGGTGTGGGTAGAAAAATCCCTCTCCCAATCTGGTTTAAATTACCGAATTAAATAACCAAAAAATGAAAAAAAGCTGTGAGGGGGCAGAATTCGAACGGACAAATCCCAGCGGTTGCCTAAGAAATTTTTAAAAAATCCCTCTCCCGATCTGACTTAAATTATCGAATTAAATGACCGTGCAACAGCATCACTTGGAAATCATATGAAGACAATCTGAAAAGACAAAGGTTAAGGCTCTGTCATGATAACAAGGATTTGATGATTGGTGCCAACACCATGCCCTACACATATACATTGCATTTGCTGGGTTTTTCCTTTCTTTGTTAATTCTCAGTACTCTTATTGCATATATAGAACTATACTATAGAAGATGAAAATTGCAAGACTCCAGACAAAATAATGAGAGTGCATTTGTCTGGCACATATATAATTAATAATAATATATACATGTTACGTGGAAAAGGTTAATAATCAAAGTAATTATTAGGAAACATGTTTTCAGCTGTTCCATTTGGGACAGAACCTGCAGTGTTCGGATCGGATCTCTTTCATATGGCCACTTCTGAGATGTGGAATTTTCATCATTATATATCATGTCATGTCCTCTTTCATAATTTTTACAAGCTAGCGTTACAAATTAATTATTGGCATAATTTTCATAATCGATCGTCTACTAACTCATATTTATTTATTTGATAAACATCCAAGTTAATTTTCAGTCCTGCTATTTGGATAAAATTTGTAGTGTGAGAGGAGGATTGGGGAGCTTAGTTAGTAAATTCGGTAATAATACGGATATTAAAATACGGGTAGATTGAATTAGTATGTAAATTTATGTAAAATATACGTATTATACGTGTATTATACGCGTATATAATACATCATTTTAAAAATACGCGAATTTTATCAACAGAGGTAGGGAGCTATCCGCCCAACATGCGAGGAGGTTGAGAGAACAGAGAATGAAGGCCGGGGGGTTGTGACTATGAGATGAGTTTTACCTTTCCACATCAAGGAGTTTAGAATTCCGTCCACAATCCTGTCCAAATACCAATGGTGCGAAGCTTTGCACATTTACTCATCTGAACGACACGGTTTTCTTCCATCATTGGTTCTGTCATTGCATTTGGAATGTGTTTTCCATTGATTATCCAGATTTCTTTGAGAAGATATACGGGCATTTTTTTCACACATGTGAACAAGAAAACCGACCCGAATGATCGGGTTTTTTCCAAGAAGGGATGTTTGCCTGACCCAACCTGTCCGGACTCCGGCTAGCCTGCCTGGTTAAGTTACCCGGCCAGACATGACCAACGTCACGTGAGTCCCACGTGACGAGCCCACTACCTGCCCGATCCTACCCGGCCCCGTTTGCCCGGTCCGACTTGCTCCACTCGGCCTGTTCAGCTCTGCCTGCTCGGCCCGGCCTGTCCGATTAGGGACATTCTGATAATTTCATCGGCATTCCAATCTCTATAAATACCCCTTCACTTTCAACAAATCAAGATACATGCATTTTCTCCCTCTCATTTATTATTCTCCCTCTTCCTAGCTCAAGCCTATCCGGCCTCGCCTGCTCGGCCAGCGTGAGTTAGTGAGTATCAAGAGGGTTATTTCTTTAGGAGCATTGCTGCATTTATTTCATACGGTGTTTGAGATTGTTTTGTAATCTCATGCGGACTTGTTGTTGGTTTTAGGTGGTTTTCTCTTTTTCTATCTGTGTACTTGATATATAATATCTGAATTAAAAAGACATCTATCTTGTAGAAATGTTTTTAATTTTGGGTGGTTTTATTGTAATCTTCCATTGCAATAAAGTTTTCCTCTTTGCTGATTAAAAAAAAAATCATTTTAATTGGATATTGTATCTGCACAATCTCAATTTCATATTTGAGAGCCCCTCCGTACCGAGTGATCAGGGATGGCAGGTGCAGCAACATAGGAGGGGAGGCCCAATCTCCGGAGTAGTCGAGGTAAGCAAGTAGGGGGCTAGAGAGAGACGGCTTAGGGGCTACAGTCCAGGCGGGATGCATAGATGATGGTGGTGGTGGAGTGGACTATGGTAGGAGCGAGGGTGCGGTTGACCCTGTGGTTCAGGTGGCGTCTAGATTTACGCCACTGTCTGAGCTCGGTGACAGCGTAGCGGAGGGTGAGGAGAGATACTTAGGCGACTTAGATGTAGAGGGCTACCGGATAGCCATTAGTTGTGTGGATGAACTTT
>JAOWBR010151266.1:0-13427 GCA_028571145.1 Dionaea muscipula
ACGAATGAAGAGAGGTAAGTGGGTAATCCAGGTAATCCAGTGCCTCAAATTTCAGTTGAGGGGACGTGAGGAGTGCAGGTACGTAAGTAGCTAGCTAGACGGTGGAGATTAAATTTGTCAGATGATGATGAACGATCCTGGTTATATTGTATTGATAGGCACACCATTTATATTTTAAAATAATAATGACAAAAAAAAGTAACATCGAGCCGAGTTATATCGATTATTTGTCGAGCCGAGTATATCACGAGTAGCTCAAAAAATTTCGAGCTACTCACGAGCCTAATGAGCCGAGCATGCTATTGCTCAAACTCGGCTCATTAAATAAACGAGCTGAAAAAAAAAGCTCGGCTCGACTCGTAATATTAACGAGTTCGAGCTCGAACTAGTTCTAATCGAGCCGATCTCGAGTCCTTCTCAAGCTACTCTACTCGATTTACAGCCCTAATGGTCAATAGAAGTAAACGTATAAAGATTATCGAGTTCTATAATATACATGAAATTCTCACGTACAATAAGACGTCTCCAAATTGGTAATTTGTTTTGATTTTTTTTAACACCGTAAACGTCGTTTATGAAGCTAAAAAGCAGTAGGTTAAGTACAAAACACATGGTGGAAAGTCTAATGAAAGTGAGGATAAAAGTTATAAAACATGCCTGTATAATTTTAACCGTTCCACGGATCATTATTCCGTCGGTAATTTTTTAACCACTGTCGGATTAGTGATTACTGACCAATCTTTTCTGACAAAACAATTATGTATCAATAAATTATAAATATTCTATTGGAAAAATGACGGATAACTTTCTATTAATACGTCGGATAACTTTTATCAAGTGTCGGTATTAATTCGTTAGAAAATAGATTATTTTTTTTTGTAGTGAATGATCATATAGATGAGCTTAGTATAAGATAAGATCTATCACTATCGTAGTATAATACAAACTATAAACTTATTATATATCTTCTAAATTATATTTATTTTATAATTTCCTTACCGGTTGGCGGTTAACATTGCATAAATCAAACTAACAAAATCAACTAATTAGGGTGTCATTAAAGTCACCATAAATTTAACTCATACCACCACTTTTTTTATGTCATCAGATTAGAAAAAATTTAAATGCTACCACTTTACCCATATTATCGTTCGATGAACTATACTGAATGTTCGACAAAATCCACCCAACTTTAAAAAAAAAATAAAAAAATATGCGGTGGCACGATTAGAAATTTTGGTAAAAATAACAACACCCAATTATGATTGGCTCCCTTTTCAAAATCTAGAATTTTTGCTTTAGGATGAATTAAATTATTTTTTTCTTTGAATCGAAAATATGGAATTTTTCTTCCAAATAAATTTTATGTTAGCAAATATCAAGATAGATAGATCACGTATTTTTATATTTAGGTTATTAATTTACAACGAATATTAATAACTTAACTCATTAATAAAATTAATGACACATTGTGAAAAATTTTAAAAACTACAGCTAAAAAAAATTGACAAATTGGGAATTTACCGGACAGGTGAGAAACCGCGACCACACCCATGGATGACGTGGCGACTGTGCATTGGGAGTTCAAAGGATGACAAATACTTCCCAGCCTTTCCCAGCCTTCCGTTTCCACCTTTCCTTCTCTTTGCTTCCTCCTCTTCCCCTTCTTCCGCCAGCTTGCTGTTTCTTGCACACTTCCACAACCATGGCGAATCAACTTTATTAGAACCAAAAGCAAACGGATTCCTGCAAATTCAAACTTTCTTCTCTCTCTCTCTCTCCCACTGCAATGGCGGCGGTGACTTCCGTTTCGTTCTCGGCATCAGCTCAGTCCTTCGACAGAAAAGTGAGCTTTCCGTCAACCCGCGCTTTGGATTCTGCCTTATCTGGATTTCGCTTACGCTCTAATCTTTCCTTTCATTATGATTTCGCTCTTCGAGCTTCTTCGAGTTCTGGCTCTCTCATGGTTGTTCGTTGTGTGTCTGGAGCCGCATGTGAGTCCGCAATTGCTTGTAAGCTGTGATTTGCGTTTGAATTATATATTGATCAAAACCTTTGTTGATTAGCTTGCTTAATTGTGTGTATATCGTGTGTTCGCCTTGTAGATTTGTAGCTTTATAATGATCGGTAGATCAGGTGGCTTCGTTGCGATGTATGTGGATTAGGCGTTTTCTCGAACATGTGATAGGCGTTGATTGAATGTGATGGTTTGTGCCAATAGACTGATGGACAGAGGGAATGCAGTCTGATGAACTTCAACGATGCTGTGATGCTATATGTTTAGTGGTTAGAATTGGAGATGACATAGTGTGGAGTTACTGAAAGGTTACTTTATCGATTAATTGATCCAACTATTATTAACGGGAGTGCCTAGAAGATAACAATATTCAAAACATGGAAAGAAAATGAATAATTGACAATAAGGAGTATCAAATCAACTGTTAATCAATTATCTGATATGATACTACAAGTATATTCGCTAAGAGATTGGTAATGTTGATTGTATTTTAAATTTGGACTTTAACAAGGCAATAATTTTCATTTTTTTTTTCTTAAATAATGAGTTGGGGTGGAGTTCTGCACCTATAGAAGAAGTGGTTCAACTTTGCCATCACCATCACCATCACTATCACCATCACCATCACCATCACCAAGTTGGCTTTCATCTTCTACTTGTACATCATGATCATATGTGTGGATTTGGTTTAGCCTCTTAGGAAAACTTTGATTGCTGGTGTCAGCTGAATATTTAAGTTGTGTAGTAAACAATTTGATTGAATCAAGTAGAAGCATTTGATGACATTTGAAATGTAGTGCTGTATCCATTCCTCCATCTAGTGTAAAGGGTTTGTATTTCAATTCTGGGAATAGGATATGGATTGCTGAGAACGAGGAAAAGAGAAAGGGGACAGATATCCCTAATTTGTTATAATCTGGGGGACAAAGGGCGTGTATTGATAGAATGTTCCAGTATTTCATGACCTGGACTCCATGTAGCGTGCTTCCGTGGTGATTGGATTGAATTGTTCGTTATTCTGTAAACTTTCGACTCCAATCTTCATTTCTACTGGTATTTTCACTAGAAGTAAAACAGTGTCTATTAAGTTTCTTAGCTCATATATGCTGTCTAAAGCCTCCTTAGCAAAGTGTCCAATAACTCAAGGAGTATGACTGAATGGAAGCAGGCGATTCTCCTTTTGTTTGCAGATATGTGTCCACTGCAATGAGTGTCTCCTGTTTGCAATGCTTGAACCACTAAATTCTATAGAATCTAAGAGTTTAGACAGCTAGCAGCAATCATCATTAGCACTAATTTCTTCATCCAAAGTAGGAGATAGTGTATTCAGAGAACATCAGATGGAGAGGGTGACATTTGGTAGTGCTGCAATACAAGTCCTCTATATGATTATTCCTGTCTCTAGTAGCATAGAACATTACCATAAACCACCATAGCTCTACTGAAAGCAACCAATATGGTTTTGGCTTCCCTGATGCCGTTGCTCGCTATAATAGCTTGATCGATGCAGCACGCTGTGAATGTTTGAACACCATACATAACTGATTCTGACTCGTATGCCTTCAAATGGGAAGCTTCTTGTATACCTCTTTTGATTGCTATAGAATAACCCCGAATGGGATCATATTCATTGGATGATCAAGTGCTCTATATGACAGAACTTTCTCCATTGGACTCCATATATTGAACTTTTTTGTGGGGCTACATGTATCTGATCCCTTCTTATTTATCGATTTGTTGAGCTATTGGTCTTTTGCTTTACTACATATCCATGTTGCTGACAAACCAACTCTATCAATGCCAATATCTCAAGGTTATTGTACGATGCTCTTAACATATTTCATCATTTGGGCTTGAAGCTTGAACTTTGCACAAATCCTCATCTTACCAAGTATTGAATATAACTCACAAAATGTGGTGGTGTTGTCGACTCTAACTTCTCATAGTCGAATCGTATACCATGGACAGAAACCGACTCTAACTCTACCCAAAGCTCTAGCATATAGTATGAGGCTCCTAACACGCTCTTGTACTGTACCCTGTTCGGTATTAGAAACCTTTATCTAATATTAGCAGTTTATTAGGTTCTGATCCTTTTGTTTTGCTCAATTTTCAGGTGTCCCAACTGTCTCTGAGACAAAGTCAAATTTTCTCAAGGCATATAAACGACCTATTCCTAGTATCTACAACAATGTGCTGCAGGAATTGATTGTTCAGCAACATCTCATGAGATACAAAAGAAATTATCAGTATGATCCTGTGTTTGCCCTTGGTTTTGTTACGGTTTATGATCAACTCATGGAAGGGTACCCTAGTGATGAGGATCGGAATGCTATCTTTGAAGCATATATTAAGGCATTGAAGGAAGACCCAGAACAGTACAGGTTAGTGATTTAGCTTGTTTGTCATTCAATATTATCTGGATTCCAATTTCCATGGTGTTGTCAATGGAACTGCTTACTCACCAAAAGCAGGAAATAGGAACATATGATATTCATTGCCATATTGGTAAGATGGTATGCCTCTCTATAAATTGGCGCCTGGGCCTGGAGTTCAATCGGATTAAATGCCTATCCATCATCCATCTCTAGCAAAAATGCAACAGCACTGTCAATGAAGAAGCATTTCAAAAAGTTAGAACTGCGTGTTGGACATTTCTGTTACCTGTCGGTGATTTCTATGTATGTGTAAAAAAAATTATGCAACTCTGATGGAATGATGGTAAAATCTTGTTTTCACTAGAAAAGATGCAGAAAAGTTGGAGGACTGGGCCCGTGTTCAAACACCTGATTCTTTGGTGGATTTCTCATCAAGAGATGGAGAAACAGAGGGAATTTTGAAAGCCATTGCAGGGAGAGCTGGTGCTAAAAGTTTTAGCTACAGTCGCTTCTTTGCTATTGGTCTATTTCGTCTTCTTGAGTTGTCAAACGCAACTGAACCCACCATCCTAGAAAAGGTTAGATCTTTGAACTTGATGGAATCACCCATTTAGAATTAGCTTGACAAAAACATTTGGTAACAATTGTCATTGATCTTCCAAGTTCCAACTTTCTTGAAAGGGAGCAGATATTGTTCTTGAGTCGATATATTTGTTGTCTTAGAAGCTTTGTTTTTGTTGCATACATGGATCTAGCTCTTTAATAGTTGCTGTGATGGAGGTGGACTTGAGTATCTCAGCTGAAGTTGGATAAATCATTGCACCATGCTTAAACTGAGTGAATGTTATGATGCAGTATGCTAACATTAAGGGTTTAGATAAGCGAGTTTGAGCATGGGAAAAAGAGAGAAGATCTACTAGTAACAAGCATAACGCTATTAACCTGTAAATCTCATCTCGTGACTTCGGGGTCATGACTTTCATTGGATTAAGGATAAAACCATTATGATAAAACTGTGATGCAAGGTATCAAAAGCCATGTCATGTTTCCTTCTATCTTATTATTCTTATCACGACTTCTGGATTGGTAAAAGTACCAAATATTACTCAATTTTGGCCTGAATGGTTGTTTTGATCCCACTCAGGTATGATAGCACACACATGACGAGTCACGAATTCCTCGGACTAACATGGTGATCTTTGTCGAAGACAAGTATTTTGTGAATCACAATCTATGTTCTATGGCTTTTGTGAACCAACCGTTGTTGCTGTGTCTTCCCCTCCTTTCCCCTACCTTCCCTTCCCTTGGGTTTGTTTGATCTTTCAATAGATAAAGTACACTTCTAGTTAGTTTCTCCTTGTTCATACTAAAAAGTGGAAATGTGAGATGATGGCTATCATTGCCCCCTCATATTGATCCCTAGACGAAGTACAATTTCCTTTCAATTCTGCCGACACTTGAGCACGACTACTATTGCGTTAAATGCTTCTGATTCACTATGCTGTTTTTTTCAACAGCTTTGTGCAGCATTGAACATAGACAAAAGAAGTGTGGATCGAGACCTTGATGTGTATCGCAATCTACTATCCAAGTTGGTACAAGCCAAAGAGCTGTTGAGAGAATATGTCGATAGGTAAACTTGTATTATCCATCACCCCTTCATTAGTCTTTTACATAAATTTAACCCTTGTTATCTTCTGATGGTGAAAATATTTCATCTTCCCGACCAAAAAACGATTTTTAAGCACACTATATTTACCGAGAAATATAAGTTTATCCAGATAGCTATAGGTTTGTACATTGTGGAACTTTCTGTTGTACTCGCTGTTTAGGCAAACGAGCCGTGGTTTCTGATATCTGCACAATCATGGTGTCTGTTTCTGCATCAGCTCCTTGTGTAGATAGCCAACGTATTTTGTGCAGCTCCTTCAAATTGTTTTTGACTGATCATCATGCTTTTGCAGGGAGAAGAAGAAAAGAGAAGAGAGGGTGGGAACGCAGAAGGCTGGCGAGGCAGTGAAGAAAATGCTACGGACAGTATGAGGATGCCAAATTTTACACATTTAGGCGTCAGTATCACGATTAAGTCAGAGAAGAGCGAGCTTCTTTAACACAATTATATTGTTTGTGTGCTTTCAATGTCTAGCTCCTTGTCTTTTACTCAAGTATTCGTTGTAGGCATTCTGATGTTCTGTGCTCAAAGTGCCAGTTTAAGGACAGATCGTGTTGAATAGCTGACATTGACATTTCTATCCGGCCAACTAACTACATTGAATAAAATGCTGATTTCAGCTTAAAATCAAGCCACACATACCACGATTTACAACCCGTAATGAAGGAAAGTAACAGCATTCTGTTTATACTTCCGAATATTTATTACAGCATATAATCAGAGAATGAGCAGCTCATCTGATAGCAACAACATAAAAGAGCAGCAACTTTCAACGATTCATTAGTATAGATTACGATCTCCATTATCCTCAGCCAGTAACAAATGTATGTATTATATATACCAGGAAAGGAACGAACAGATCTTGAGACTAGAATTTGGGTATCAAACTCAACTCGTAGATCAAGGTAAGCCTTCCAAGGTAGCATGGCTCGGCTCGGCTCGGCTCGGCTCAGCTCAGACGAGATATGTCAACTTCATCGGGGATTCTAAATGTGGCGGCAGCACCAAATTTCCTCCACTCTTCACCTTCTTCAACAGAGTCATCTTCGTTGGCATCGTCTTCCTCAGCACCATTATGAACTGAGGAGTTATCATGGACGCTTCTTGACCTGCAGTCATGTGTGGCAAGCATATTTACCTGACCATGGTGAGAGATTTCAACCACCACAGCAGTATCATCATCAACAGGAAGAGGTTGTTTCCATGGCTCTCCATCAATCCTCATGTAGGTATGGTCAGCAGCACCTTTGTGAAATTCAAAACGTATACGATGTGCCTAAGAGCAAGCAGGCACACCAAAACATACATTATCAACAAAGTTTCATACAAACTCTTATATTGAGCTTCAAGCCGAAACAGCTAATGGAGATTT
Source organism: Dionaea muscipula (assembly GCA_028571145.1). Lineage (NCBI taxonomy): Eukaryota > Viridiplantae > Streptophyta > Magnoliopsida > Caryophyllales > Droseraceae > Dionaea > Dionaea muscipula. The sequence goes on from JAOWBR010151266.1 coordinate 7,440, forward strand.
TCCTACCATAAAGTGACTGCGCCATAAATTCAGGTTGTGGGCCTGCTTTTCATGCATGTAACTTTTCTATTTATAGTTCTGGGTTTCTCTTGACACTTTCAACTAATGCTCTTGTCCAAGGATCAAGTAGTTGTTACCTTGAGCTCCCAATATTACACGATCAAACTACTGGCACCAGGCCATTAAACCAGAAAGTGCACTTGAAATGACTAATGAAATTGATGTGAAAAAAACCAGGTTACAGAAACAAGGAAAAGAAGTTGTTATTAATCTGTTCAGCTGCCGAGAACCCTAGTTTTCGCTTAAGCATGTTAGCACAGGCCAAACTCATCAATGAAACAGAAATCCCTTTCAAGTTAGCATTTTAAAGTGAGAAATTGATATATACGGCCAAGCCCATCGCGATCAACTTAGTGGCAAAGTATACCACACAAAATTTCTGACAAAAACAATGTGACGGTACTCCTCAGATATGATCATTGACTTTCATTTCCACGCTTGATCTGATGAAGGCCCATAGACTAATGACACATACAGAAGCAAAAAAGAGGTACTTAAACTTACCTGTGCAAGACGAGTTCCATGGCCATTTGGTGCGAGCAGAACAAGCCCATGCCAAGCATCTCTGAAGCCAACAACCTCAATGAGACCATCATCCACATATGGAGGGGTCAAGTCTCTCTGTAGGTTAGGTTCCAAAAAGGAAAATTCATCAACGAAAAGGAAGTGGTACGGGCAGGGGCAACTGGGCAAGTATTGGTTGCAGAATTAATATTTCTATAGATAGGGAGAAAAAGAACTAACATCCCGCAGCTTCCTCCTGTTTGGTGTCCCCCAAGGATTTAGTCCGCCAGAAAAGCTAGGCAAGTTGAGGCATACGATCGACCTGATACTGTAATATTGCAAAACATAGGAGTCAAGAGATTCCCTACCAGATGATGAAACTATCAGCAGTATATCATATACTTTAAGTCTTTAACATGAATTTAGAAAGAAGCATGGGAAAAAACGTATACGTGTTAGGTAACCGACAACCAGCGCATTAAAAATATCGGATCCTGTGTGCATATATTCTACAAATACGTGTGGCCGCCCCACCCAGTGGGAAGTGGTGGGGTTGTTGTTGCATGGGAAAAAAGGAAGCACGTCATACACTGAGAAAACGACCCAACAAACACCAGCATTCAATGATATTATTCACGGACATGTTTATTCTATGTACAAAAGCCATCATGTACTACAGAAATGGTGGAATGAGCAATTTCCTGAAAACACTACGAGAACTTGTCCATATTCACAATCTCTCTTTTTTTCATACAAAGAGGCATTCAATCAATAGTTTTTTTGCACACAGAATCTACATTGAGAATCACTACCCATGAATGAAGTAGCCTATTCAACAATACATTTATAAAATTATCTAGTATTTCAAGTTATCAAATGAGAGCAATCATGGAGAAATAGATGAAGTAGCAAGTTTAGTTTGAAGCTATATTAGGTCAACCTTATCAAATGATAACAATCATAGAGAAACAGATCAAGTAGCAAGTTCACTTTGAAACTAGAGAAGTTCGTTGACCTAATCCAGAACCACAAAACTGAAAGTTGAAGAAATCAGAAGCTCTCCCTCTCCACTTTATACCTACAATGTGCTTCAAGGCCTACTCATCACCTTACACGTAAAAAAGACTGCTCCCCAAAATGAACATCAACAACAACAAACCAAACCTTTATCCCGCTAGTTGGAGTCAACTACATGGATAAGACGAAACTATTCTCCTCTATCTAGTGTTATGTCCTCCATCAAGTCATGCCATGTCATATTTCAGAGTTTCGTTCAAGCTCCTTTTTTTTTTATCTTCCTCTTCCCCTCTTTGAGCTGCACCTCTTTCATTTACATAAGTCTAAAAGTCATGACCAACCAATTTTTAAGGACTTGCATGGAGTTGTTTTTAAATACTAGCTAGTACACTACGCTGACTTGCAAAACTCCAAAATCTATTTCTGAGCCATCTAGAATGATATATCGACTTAAAGCACAACACGAAATTAAAGATGCAGACAGTTCTTATTTTGTTCCAAGGTGGTGCATAACTCCATTTCGACTTTTCCCAACAGGTCTGCTAGCTGTTATACACCAATTCTATGCTGGTTCTTACGCACCTGTGTAGGTGCCCATGAAGGACGTAATAAGCAACACAATCACACAATCAAGGTGGCATATGAGTGTAACATATAATGTCTGAACCATATCAAGTGCCATTCAATTCCATTCAATCAAGCATATTCTTGTAAAATAGACAGGTCAAAATGAGTGTGTAGGTGTTGATCTGAACTTCAAATATCTATTACTAAATTACCTGTGATGTACTTCAAGTTCTTTCCACTCATGTCCCTTCATGATCTTGACCTTTGCCAGTTGGGCAATGTTCCTAGAATAGAAAGGATGAAGCATATTGAAGAACGGAAGCAAGTATTGGCCCATAAGACATATCCAAGCATTAACTCAAAAGATTATCAAGGCATTCCTACATAAAACAAGTTGTTGTTGTTGTTGTATTTTAGGCAGTGGTATGGCTCAAATTCTCCTAGTTGTATTTTGGTTCCAATATTTTTCTTCCCCAGACATAGAAATAATCATGATCATGCATGACATGTGCAGTCACTGAGAAAAATTGAGTTAACATGTGTACAGTTAATAATAGACTCACCTATCAGCCGGATGAAACAGTGATGCAAGAAACCACCCTTGTGTGCACCCAAGTTTAGCATATGTGCTCTGTAAATTAGGAGGAAAATGCTGAACATCAGTGTCCTTTTGCATAATTAAGAATCCTCTCTTTTCGGAGCAGGGAAATTGTCTGAATATGGGAACCGAACAATGAATGATACATGATTTGTACCTTAAGACAAGAACAAGCAGATCATGGAATTTGTTCAACCCCTACAACCTACCCCAAGCAACCAATCAGAATCTTCTCAGCCACTGCATTTTTTTTTCTCATACCATGCAAAGAGTACTTGAATAGGAGCAAATCAATAAGTGACGAATAAGACAAGCTTAGAGAATGTTTAGAATCTGGCAAAAATATAATGTTTCAGAATCAACAAAAGGTGAAAAGAAAAAGAAAGGAAGAGCCAAAATATATAGGAAACCAGGTATTGTTGGGTATAAAAACGAAAAACAAAACCAAAAAATGCTCATCACTGACCGATGTTCAAACAAGAAATCATACTGTGGCAAAATTGTTTCTGAAAACATGATATTGGTTCAAAACCAACATCCATTGGTTGAAATCAAGTTGCATAATGACAAATCACTTTTCTTGAAACTGGTCCCAAGTGAACATAAATTGCAGCAAGATACTCTTCCAAACAAGAGAGAATGATCGAGAGGTTTTAATTGGCTGAGGAGATTAGCCTCAGCAGAAGAAATAGTGGGGAGCCAAGGAAGAGGAGAGAGGGGAGACATTCATGCACTGCTGCTGCATTGTTATGCACGAGAGGCAGAACTTCCATTCAGGTTTTTAAGTGACGATGATTGTAAGGGGCCAGGGGAAAAAGAAAGAGAGAAAAACAAGAGTGATCATCTTCAAACCAGAGGCTTCCACACCAGGTCTGAGTCTCCATTACCCGCATCCATGGGGAGAACATGTATCGTCAATTTCTAAAACCCCTTTTTCGGTTTTTGATTTGCAGCTTTCAAGATACCAAAAAAAATTGAGAATATGCATTACTGGGTAATCATAACCACCTTTTTATCAGCCAAATCAAAGATCAGCTACACAGTTGATACAAAAAAAGCCCTTCATTGATTCTTTCCTCTTTTTGATGTTTGAACATTGTATAGATTGGAATGACTCAAGTACGCCATTCAATCACACAAGTAAAGAAGCCACCTCTTTGTAAGGATATAGATCTTAATTCAGCAATCAAGTTTCAAACACCGGTACCATATTGCTTAAGCCACACTATCAACAGAAGCTGCAGAGCAAGTAAAGCTCATAGGGAGGGGTTAACCATTAATTGTTGAAGTGAAAATCAAAGAACCAGGTAGGAACAAAAGCACATATCTCATTACCTAATTGACTAGCTGATTTTTGAATTTTTCAGGATGCAACTTCCGCTCAGAATGAAATGCACAAGATACTTGAGCGTCCATTCCTGAATAGAAAAGAATAAAACTAACCTCATAATTGAGCAGAAGACTGGAGATGAATTCATGTAGCATTTGTACGAACACGTTAATTATAGAGCCAAATATAAGAAAAATGAGCAAATAAAGTCAAAAGCCATCAGGGATGAAATATCTTCATGACGACTTAAGCTTCAACCTTAAAAAGAGATTCCAGCTCCAATAACTATATTTCACAACAAAAAAGATCTAATTCCTCCGAGGTGGATAAAAAGCATGAAGAATTTTCTATAGCAGCTCTCCATTCGATGGTTGTAGAGGATACTGCAGCTGACCATAGACCAGTGCACATTTTTCCAGATATAGATTTATATGTGTTGATATGTGTTCCATTTTGGCCAAGAATTAGAACAATAATGATTGATTTCCAGGGTTGAGGCATTGTCACTATGCAGACAGGATAGAGACATCATCACCTTGTAGACAATGAAGCCATAAATCATGGCATAGCTGCCTAGAGCCGAAGAGGGAACAAGAACAAAATATATGAAGCAACTAGAGGGCAACCTCATGGTGAACAAGAGGGATACATCATTGTGAAAAAGAACAATAACAGCCCAATTGTCATATAAAAATCGACATCATATAAAATGAAGGAATCTGCAGACTCCAACAATAACAGCCCAATTGTCATATAAAAATCGAAGAGTAGGTGAAAAATTGAATCCAGGTGCAGCAACACCCAATGGCAACAACAACCGACAAGAATCGGTGGCCACACTCTGGCCGGACACCACCCCAAACACCAGAATCGGTGGCCATGCCTCTCACTCACTACCACCTCACTCTGGTCGGACACCACCCCAAACAACACTCACGGTGGCCACAAAAATCCAAAACACCCAAATCCAAACCCTAACTAAAATCACCACAAATTCCTCCAAATCGACGATTTCAACTAGTAAATTGAGTAATTAAAGGGTGGATATAGGTTTTACCGTGCCGGATCTCGCCGGAGTATGTCGATTCCCGCTTCTCCTTTCTCGATTTTCCCCTGTCGTCGCCGTTCACAACCCATGCACAGCCGCCGTGGTTGAAGCTACTGCTTCTGTTCGTCGATGGTCGTTGTCTCCCCTACGTCGGCCTGCTCGCCCTCGCCGAAGAAGCAGAGGAGTAGAGAGGAAAAGGGGTTGCGAGCTTACGAGGGAGAGTATCAGGGAGGTAGAGAGAGAAAAAAAGAATGGAAGGAAGAAAGGGGAGGAGTGGGTTGTGTGAGTTTGTGTGGCTACCGCTGGACTAGTAACAAGAGTACTTAGAAAATTTTAGGGTTGAGTGATTTTTATTATATTTAAATTAGAAACGAGTTAGATATCATTGTGTCGTGTCTAACATGTTACGCACTTTAGAAACAAAATATATCGTCTCTAATTCGTGTCTACTCTTTTTAAAAAAATGTATAAGTCTACATAGTTTAACAAGTTACATATAAAAATTAAATTAGACACCAATTAGAGACCATATTTTTAGACACGATAACTTTTCGTTTCTATTTCGTGTCTATTGTTCCGCGCCAAATTTAGATACGAAATTTAGACGGAAACTTTTAGCACCGGAATTTGTCGTCTCCAATTCGTGTCTAATTCTCTTAAGTTATTTTCGTGGCTTTATGGTGTCTATTCGGTGGCAATTTAGACACAAATGTTTGTTCGTAGCTAATTTTGGTGGCTAATTCACTGTTTTCTTATAGTGATAGTTGAACAACTAAAATAAAATTTTTTTATTAAGTGACGGTTTTAATGGTGGCAGTCCTAAACCGCCACCTAATATCATATTTGGCGGCGGTTTTATAAAAC
>JAOWBR010151277.1:0-13425 GCA_028571145.1 Dionaea muscipula
CTTGCAAGTGGCAAAATATGTCCTAAAATATCTAGACACTTATAATTGAGTCTAGTGTGTAAAAAAATTTAAACACAATCACTTAATATATAATAGATTGATCATCAGCATCATCATCTTCCTCATGACCAAATCTCACTAGGTGGGGTCGATCATATGTATCCATTAAGGTACATGCACAGAGATCTGACAAATATAATGTGTTGGATGTTGGCTACATAACATGCATATCATTTTAATATTGACGTCAATCACAATTTCCACACAGAACATTAAGGAAGGAAAGAACACGAGTACTACTTGGCTGTATCAATGTCTTCAACTACTAGGCGCATAGCCCTTTTGATTGTCAACCAATTGCTTTTCAATTCCTGAAACAGCCGAATAATTGCATCTTGTGGGTTAACCATTTGGAATACAACCAGAATGTGCAATAGACGGAGTTATTAACACTGGATGCCAGACCTGTTTCCTAAACAAGCCAGCCTTTTCAAGATTGTTCAAGGTAACCATGTGCTCAAATCCATAGCTGTGCAGTATTTCTCTCCTGTGGAAATCGTGAAATGAACTCAAAAAATCAAAGCAGCAAAAAATTCAGAGAATGGAGATGGTCGTATTGGCAATATAAATTGTTATAAGAAGACACCAGAGTAGAAGTGCTCTTCATACCTCAAATAGTCAAAATGTTTCTTTGGCAATCCCAAATTTGTAACAGAGAATAATATGAGAAGACGAAGAACGCCAAGAAAAGGCTCCTGCTTATGAATCATTTCTTCAATATACTCGAAGCATCTGCATAATAAAAGGCATTAGCTTTGAAGCAAAGAGCCCGCCCTCTAGCAACCTAACAATCCAAGTAAGAGCCGGAAACCAAGAGAAGCAAACCACAATTAACAGCAGCCCTAGACAGTCATGAAAAGCCTGTTTACTTACTGATATCAAGATCAGAAAGAGATTATTGGATGTTTACAGAAACCCCGATCAGCAAAAGGGGAAATTTTAGCACATAACAATACATAAGTTTTCGTATAGTGCAGTCTGGGTGCAGCAATAATCCCAGTGGAGAAATAATCAACTCAAACTAATCCAAGCTAAGTTATTATTCCTCATATAGGGCCAATGGAGAGAGAGGATTATCCCACTGCCTTGGCATGTAAAACTCCTACAGGACAAGGAATACATAAACGCTTTGGAAGTGACTAGCATTATCAATTGTTTTCGAACAAGATCAACCAGTAATTTACACAGTAAGCTAGAAAGTTTTGAGACGAGAATTTTTTCAAAAAAAACAAAGACACCAAAATCCACCACAAACAACAGATAACAAAATAGAGGATAGCACATCAGCTAGAAGTTTTCTACTCTTTGTATTAAGACATGATGCATGATTATAAAGATCAAATATCTTTCTACTTGCCTCACTACGATTGCAGTTTAGGATGATCTTGATATTCAATTGGACTTTGATAGCGAGAGGAAACCCAACCAATTAAGATTTCTGTTTTTGTGTGCTTATCTTGCCTCATATTGCACTGGTTTGTTAGATGTGTAGCATCTAACATGCACATATTTTTCTAGAGCAGCTAACTTGCAATTTACATCTTTCAGTTTCTTCACTATACAGACAGAAAATTTTGAACAAAAAGAATAATATAGCTGAAGTGTGAATGTCCCTTGGATTTTTAATGTGTGGATTGAGTGTTTCTCCACCTTACCATACATGAAATTAACGAGTAGCAAGATTCGAATTTGTGTCACAATTACTCTAGTATCATGTCAATGAATTAATTCTACAAAAAGCTTAACCTAATATAGGAGACCCAAGAATTATAATTATGTAGTGTTGTGAGTTATGAGATTTAGTTTATTAAGGGTTATTTGGGTATTTAACACTTATAGTATATATACTCTTTTCTGAATGAAGAAATGTAAGCCTTTCCATTATTCCTTTTGCCTTGGTTTCCTGTTTACATGGTATCAGAGCAAAGGGAAACCAACAGAAAAAAACCCTAAACACATCAACACCACCACTATTCACCACTGTCAACCACCACTGTCGGCGACCTCCACCACCCTTCCCACCCGCCGCCGACCTCTACTAGCCTAGGCCCGCGCGCCGATTGTGCCCCAACCTAGGCTGATGTAAACCTAACCACCACTACAACCCATTTCCTTTTCTTGTAGATCTGCTCCAAATCACTCAATCCATTATCAATCCAACCACATAGGAAGATCGGAAACATCGAGTCGCTATCGGGAGACGCGCCACCATTGTCTCTGTGCGTGCCGCCCACGCGCCACCACACGCTAACGTGTTTTCCTCCGGATAGTTTCATGCCCTCGTCCATCTGATCATTTTCTCCTCGTATGGTCTTTTGCTAATTCCAGCTATTTCCATGAGGTTTTGAGGATTGATTGTGCTACACTCCTTATACTTTACTCTCATTATTGATCGGATGCTTCATTCTTCCTGGGTGGTCTTCTGTGCTTACTGGATATGTTACTGTTTTATATTATTGCTTGATTTGTCATTGAGATGTGTCTGATTCCTCGATTAATCATTTGAGGGCTTTTTTGGTTTGTTGTTTCTCGTTGGATTTTATCCGATACTTGCTTCACTGCTTTGGTGCTGCTTCTCGTGATCGTTTGAGTTTTTGCTCTATATCTGCTGGCCTTCTCTGGTATTTGTGCTACCTGTTGGTGTTGGTTCTATGATGATGGGTGTCTAGGATGATGATGGACACTGATTACTCGATTCTCTTTTGCTTTCGTTGTTGATGTGCTTCATTTCTTTAGACTAAGAGATGCTTCTGTCTGTTAGAGGTCGAGGCACTATTTGTTGGCATTGTGGACGTACAGGTCCTATACGTCAAAAGTGTTGGCAGTTAATCAGTTACATGGCCACCCTCCTCATATTCCCTATTGCACGGACTAGGTTCAGCGAGTTCATCCTCTTTCTGTTTCTTCATCAGCCATTTTTGTTCAGTCGGTCACGTCAGTTCAGTCAACGGCATATATGTCTGCTTCTTCTCGAGATTGGATTATTGATTCAAAAATATCCAATCACATGACTGGCTCTTTCCGTCTGTTGCATGAGTACTCTTCTACTTCCATATATCCTAATGTACAAGTTGTTGATGGCTCTTATGTATCGGTTCGAGGAGTAGGGACAGTTCTCATTACTCCTACATTGACCCAGTCTTCAATTCTCTATTTGTCTGATCCTCCTTTTAATCAATTATTTGTTAATGCGTTGACTCAGACTCATAATTGTCGTGTTGCTTTCTGTGCTAACTCCTATAAGATTCAAGATCTTTCGACAGGCACACTTCATGGTAGAGATCGTTGTACCTTAGGAGGGTTTTATGAATTGGACGATGATTCATTCAGTATGGCGTGTTTCGAGATTTCCTCCACTATTCTTGATCTTCATAATCGTCTTGGTCATCCTTCTCTTTCTAGCCTCAAGAAAGTTTGCTCAAAGGCTTGATCAGTGTCTCGATTATTTTGTGAGTCTTACCAATTTGCTAAGCATCATAGAGCCACATATCTACCTCGGAGTGATACACGGACTTTTTCTCATTTTGAGTTGGTTCATACTGATATCTAGGGGTCGTGTCTGGTCCAGTCTCGTGCAGGCTTCCGCTATTTTGTGACCTTCGTGGATGATTATTCCTGTATGGCTTGGTTATACTTGTTGAGGTCTCGTGGTGAGTTGTTCTTTGTTTTCTCCACCTTATATACTGAGATTCATACACAGTTCTTTGTTCTCGTTCGTATGCTCCAAAGTGACAATGTTTGTAAGTACTTTTCCTCTCAGTTTACAGCTTTCACGACTCAGCATGGTATTATTCATTAGTCTTCTTGTCCTGATACCCCTCCTCAAAATGGGGTTGCGCAGTGGAAGAATCGTCACTTACTGGAGATGACCCGACCTCTTATGTTTTACACGGGTGTGCCGAAGATATTTTGGAATGAAACAGTGTTGACTGTCGTATACTTGATAAATCGGATATCGTCGTCTGTTCTTCAGGGAGAGATACCCTTTAGTGTGTTATTTCCTGACAAGTCACTCCATTCTATGCCCCTTCGTGTCTTTAGCTGTGTGTGTTATGTTCGGAATATCCGACATCATCTTGTAAAGTAGGATCTTAAACTGCATCTTTTTGGGATATTCTCGCACGCAGAAGAGGTATCGATGCTACTCTCCTGAGTTGGGGCGATTCTTTATTTCAGCTGATGTGGTATTTGATGAGCCTACCTCCATTAGCTCTTCTTCACTCTCACTTGGATCACCATCGGAGTCCTCCTCTACTGTGGATAATCTTCTCATCTACGAGTTGGTTATGATCCCATCATTGTCATTACCTATTTCGACTTCTACACCTGACCCATTGCTCGCCCTCCTCTTCAGGTATATACTTGTTGCCTGTGTCAGGTCGTCATTCATTAGTTGGACCATCTAGCTGAGTCTACTTCTCCTTCTCTTATTGCTCCTACGTCGACTACTCAAGGTTTGGATTCTTTGTCGGTTGTTCTTGATTCTAATCCTTTACCTTCTACTATGGCTTCGTCACTGGCTGCTTGTACGTCCTCTCCATCCTCTGATTTGGATCTTCCGATTGCCTTGCGAAAGAGCCTGTGTAGTTGTGTTACGTATCCTATGTCAGCTCATATCTCTCATGCTGGGGTATTCTCTTTATTAGCATTTGTTTCTGCTTTGGACTTTGAATCTGGTCCTCGGTTTTTATCCGAATCTCTCTCTTCCCCAGGGTGGTAGCAGATGATGTGTGAGAAGATGGAAGCCCTTGAGGCTAATCAGATTGTTCTCTTGCCTCCCGATAAGAAGACTATTAGTTGTAAGTGGATCTTTACTGTGAAGGTGAATCCTGATGGCTCTATTGCTCACCTCAAGGCCCGGTTGATGGCAAAAGGATATGCTCGGGTTTATGGTATTGACTATACTGACACATTCTCTCCTGTTGTCAAGATGCCCCATGTTCGTCTTCTGATCTTTCTTGTGGCTTCATATCGTTGTCCTTTGTATCAATTGGACGTAAAAAATACCTTTTTCATGGTGATTTGCAGGAGATTTATGTGGAGCAAACTCTCGGGTTAGGGGAAGTCTGGACATGTATGCCGTTCAAAGAAGTCTTTATACGGGCTGAAGCAGCAGTCTCCAAGAGCTTCGTTTGGAAGGTTTAGTTCTGTTGTTCTAAACTTTGGCCTACGGAGATCAGCTAAAGACTACTCAGTATCGACATACCAATGTTGGATGCATTCTTTTTATGGTATATATTGATGATATTATTATCGCTAGGAGTGTTAGCACGGGAATTGCTTCCTTGAAGTTGTTTCTTTAGCGCCATTTTCAGACTAAATACCTTAGGTCTTTGAAGTATTTTTTGGGAATCGAAATCTCTCACTGCAAGAGTATGCTTTAGATTTACTACAGGATACTAGCATGCTTAGTACTAAATCAAGTGATACTCCGATATTTCCGGGGTAAAACTTTTGTCTGCTGAGGGTGATGTGTTTGATAATTCAGACAAATACAGAAGATTGATGGGCAAATTGAATTATCTGGCTATCCCGTGTAGTGATATTGCTTTCTCGGTGAGTATTATTAGTCAGTTTATGTCTCATCCCCGAGTTCCTCATTAAGAAGCAGTTGTACATATTCTTAGATATATCAAGTGATATCCTAATCGGGGACTGCTCTATAGAGATCATAGCCGCAGATGTATTGAGGGTTTCTGATATATCAGAAAAATCCCCCTACCCACGTAGATAAAAGGACAAGACAACAAAATCCCCCTACCCACGTGGATAAAAGGACAAGACAACCGAGTTCGTCACAGAATGTCAAAACTCAAACCATGACAAGACCGACCCGGCTCTAACCGGACACATCTGCTCGGTTTAAGGTCAACCTAGCCATCAAAGTTATCCCAGTAATAACAAAGAGGATCAAACATAGCATCAACCCAAATTCAAATCAAAGGTGGGATTCGCGGGTCAGACCCGCTCAAACCAAATCTACTCATCGACAACTGCCATTGTTGGCCGGAACGGCGACTATTGACCAGCCCCTCGTTGCTCCATCACCTTCGATGAGAACCACCAAGCAGCCTGCGCCTCATCGTCGAGCATATCTGCACCGAGCAGATCCACCATCGTCAGACAGCTTCTCGATCATCATCACACCCAATCACTATCCTAGCTCCAACGAGAACAGCCGAGCAGGCCCTTGGCCACCATCACAACCGATCAGTCCCTCGACATCCTCATCTCCCGGCAAACCAAAGACCGGGCAAATCCACCACCACCGAGCTTACCTCTACCTCCACCATTCCGGGCAGAACAACCTCACCGGGCAGCACCATTTCGTCGGGCTAATGCTCCTCCACGCCGAGCAGATCTGCCGACCTGCTCCTCGCCAGGTTGATGCTCCACGTCGAGCAGATCCGCCGACCTCCCCCTCGTCGGGCTAATGCTCCTCCATGTCGGGCAGATCAGCCGATCTCTTCCTCGCCGAACTGATGCTCCTCCACGTCGGGCAGATCCGCCGACCTCTCCCTCGTCAGGTTGATGCTCCTCCACGTCGGGCAAATCCGCCGACCTCCTCGTCTGGCTGATGCTCCTCCACGCCGGGCAGATCCATCGACCTCCCTCACCGTCGGGCCGATTCCTCCACCGGACAGATCCTTCCCTCCGAACAACTGCTTCTTCTCCATGGTTGCTGATTATTATGTCTTGTTGATAGGTTGTTGTTGCTTCATTTGGAGGTTGAGTGGATCTAATCAACATTTGATTAGATCTAGTCCGCATTTGAGTTGGGTTAACATTGAGCCCATTGAAGAAGTCTAGTAAGTTGGGCCAACATTAAGCTCATTAATTAAGCTTGGTGGGCTTGAGCCCTTTTGTAATCATGTGGTTATGGACCATGCTTCCCTTTGGCTCTGTTCGGGTTCATCCGACCCGATTCGGCCTCACATGAGCTGTGGTCAATCCCGGGGAAAAAATTCCAAACTTTGCTAGACTCCCCCCCGTCTCACTAGAAGTGCACAACCTCAAACCGTTTGTCGATCAGAGCTCTAGATTACTCATACGGGCTTCTTGAAGATCCAAGGGCAAAACCGACATTCAATAAGTCCAACTTCCAACCCCTATAAATAGGGGGCCACTCCTTTGGTTTTCAAAGAGAATTCTCCCTAACTCTTCTTTCATTTCCAAGTAAAGTTCTTAGCCTAGCTTGATTCACATCTTGATATCCTTTGCTGACTTAAGCATCAGAGCGGTCGTCTCGAGCTCACATCTCAGACTTCCTTCTGACGTGTTTATTGCTTCCCTTCAGGACAACGAGTTGGACCGTTCTTCATTCAAGCCGAGTTGAGCTCGACTTAGCTCGTTAGACCGTTCTTTCTTTGACCAGACCGCTCGAAGTTGGTTCTCGAGCCAGTTGGTGATATTTTCAGGTGCTAACAGTTTCTCTGATGTAGATTAGGCTAGCTCACCTTTTCTAATTGAAAGTCCACCACAGGTTATTATGTGTTTGTTGATAGCAATTTAGTCTCTTGGAAAAGCAAGAAACAACCTGTTGTAACTCGTTCTAGTGCAGAATCGGAGTATTGGGCCCTTGCTCATATTACCTGTGATGTCACTTATCTTCGTCACTTATTTGATAAGTTGCAGTATCCACCTCCTCGACCTACTCAATTATAGTGTGACAATCAGTCCACCATCCATATTGTGTCGAACGTAGTGTTCTTGAGAGGTCAAAGCATATTAAGGTTGATTGTCATATCATACTTGAAAAACTACAAAGAGGTGATATTGTATTGAATCATGTCAAGACCACAGATCAGGTTGTCGAGTTTGTCGAGTCTTTAGCAAGGAGTCGGGTTGAATTTATTTGTAAAAAGCTGGACATGATTAATATCTATGCTCCAACTTGAGGGCGATTGTTGTGAGTTATGAGTTTTAGTTTATTAAGGGTTGTTTGGATATTTGACACTTATAGTATATATATATATACTCTTTTGTCGATGAAGAAATATAAGCCTTTCCATTATTCCTTTTGCTTTGGTTTACATGTAGGCAATCAAGGAGCGCACTCTACCAAAAACCCAAACTTTTGGTAGAAGGGCCGAGAATTTTATTTGTTGTCTTAAGATGACGACTCACATAAATGCCTAATTGAAGCGTAAATTACGCATTGGCCCTCCTCTTACCAATAAATTGAGCAGGATTCAAACTTATATCTAGTCATTGTTGCTCTAATATCATATTGAAGAATCCACTCTACCAAGTTACCAATAGTTCAAGCTTGTGGTGGAAGGCCAAAGAATTATTACTTGTATCTTAACAATATGAACCGGTACAACATGATTAGTTTTTACAGAAGATACATAAGAAAAATGATCAACTAATCCAAGATCCCGAGTTGGGAGCCATTTTATAGCTCTCTAGAGGCATCGATGTAAGGTGCTCGTACAACTATCATTGTCATGCACATATGTTATACGTTGAATGCATTAAATGAGCTTCAATAGTGATATCCCTTAAAATGTGGCTTGGCAATTAAGCATTATTTTTCTAGATGGAGCAATTTCCAACACATATTTTAGCTAAGCCTTTCCAAGTCATAATATAAGAGGACCAAAAGAGCAAAGTGCGATGGAACAAGGTTACACCGACAAATTATAGTTTCCTAATTCAGACCTTAACTAGTAAGCAAATAAAAGAATTGTGGTGCTAACAAGCAGAACTAACATATACAGGATTTAAATTTTAAAGAGTATTCTTTTTTTCAGGTGGGGGGGAGGGGGGAATACATGGTCTTCATCCATCAACACCTTTTCCCCCCTTTGTCTCCATATTTAATTCTGTTGTTCAACAACAAATGCGATACTGATACACAGAAAACTCAGATTTAAGTGTTCAACCAAATTATGATGACTTCCTGAGAAACTTCCACGGAGACAAAACTAATAATCCAGAAGACATATTTAAGTGTTTCACATTCTCATCAAGGAGAGGAAAATAGATATCTTGCATATTAATTCAGAATTTCGGATAATAAACTCTCTCGTGGCTCTAAAATTCAAACCAGCAGCTTAATTATTGATTCCAGTCTTTGTCCACGATAAACATGGAACAGTTTACGCCAGAAAACTGGAGATTGGTTTGTAAAAAACAACATAATGCAGATTTCACATAATATGCAGATGCAGGACACAACAAAGCTTACTTGCTTACATATCATAACTTTCAGACTCAGCAATTGTATGTTCCATGTCAAGCCGGCCAAGAAATGATGGCTTTGATGTGAACTTAGACAGATGCTGAGCAAGGTTAATGTGCCTCTGGAACAAATTCATAAGCATTCCAACATCAGAACACATTCAAAAGCCCTCACCGAAAATTCACAAACTGCATCTCAAAAGGAACTTACAGTCATTTCTGGCAATGAGTTGAGCTTTTTGACAAAATCCTTCAACTCAGACACTGTCTGACTCTGCATCAATTTACAAGCTCCAATTAAACTACGTAACACAATGCCTGACACAAAAGGTCATTGCAAACTGTGCTATTTGCCCCCAATTTAACAAACATATGTTCCAATCCTCTAATTAACTCAAATTGCTCATCACGGTCACCACCTAGAATTCTCCACAAAAATAGAATAAAGATGAGGATCTGAGGTACCGAATTACCTTCATCCGACTTTGTATATCAGAGAGCTCGGACTTCTCTTCAGGATACAACAATCACACGGCAAATCACAAGCCAATCAATAACCCCCTGCCCTAATTTACAACCAATCGATAAGAAATTAAAGGAATACGGAGGTAGACCAACTTACAGACGGCGAGGCTTGCTTGCCGGAGTCCAAAGGTGCGAGCTATAACGAAGAGAAACCTGAGTCGTCACCAATTTCTGAGTTTGTGTTCCCCTGCCCCTGCGTCGTTCCCAAGCTCAACACCTCCGTCCAACTTCGTCGCTCACCTTCGTCAGCGTCTTCTCCCTTCACCACTGTTGTTCCTCTGTCGCCTCGACCTGGTTACGAAGCTTCATCCTTGGGCGACGATGGGGCTTGAAGAAGAGAAAGGCTGAGAAAGAAGGTCAGGCGCACGCGAGAGAGAGACTAGTGAGGAAATCCAGCAGACCTAGGTTTAATTAGGTTTAAGCTTTTCTTAATAATTAGAGATGGGACAACTACAAAAATTAGAGAGGTTTTAATAATTTTATGGAACAATATAATGGATTGGGGTTTAAAAATTCTTTTGGCGAAATTTTTTTTCGAGGGAAGGTATATATACCTGCCAATTTTTCCTTTAGTGTGGGTAAGATTATTTTTAACGAAAGACTCTATCAGCTGTCGTTAAAATTTATTTAACAACGACGCTTTTATATAATTTATCGTTAATACTTTGTTTTCTACGTGAAATTGATATATTGTCGTTAATACTAGTTTTTTTATAGTGTGGCGGTTTTATAACCGCCACCTAATGTCATATTTGACGGCGGTTATAAAAAAGCGTTGCTTTAAACCAAAAAGGTAAAGATGGTGGTTTTTAAACCACCGCCAAACCGCCATCTATTAGAAAAAGGTGGCGGTTTTAAAAAGCGTCATTTTAGACCAAGGGTGACGGTTTACAACCGCCACCAAACCGCCACTATTAATAAAAGGGTGGCGCTTTACAAAACCGTCATCAATTCTCTTTTTTGTAGTAGTGAGAAGGTGGGAAAGGAACCCTTGCAGGAGGTTACCGAACGAGCACTACCGGGCGAGCACAAGGGTACCGTAGGAGGCCTACCGGGCAGGCTATACCGGGCGAGCACTACCGAGCGAGCACACCGAGGGCGTAAGGAGAGTCCAAGGAAGCAAAAGGGAGGTTCAAATGCAAATGAATGCGTACCTGAGAAGTGGGGAGAAGGCCCCTATTTATAAGGGTTGGGGAAGGTGCGAAAATACCATAAAGTCCTTACCGGGCGAGCACACCGAGCCCGCATACTGGGCGTGTTACCGTACAAGTAACCAGGCGAGACATACCGGGCCTACACCTGGTGGTTCTATATGACTGAGCCGGGCCAGGCATACCAAGGGTAGCATACCGAGCGAGCGCACCGGACGAGCATACCGAGCCGGACATACCGAGCGAGCATACTGAGCCGGACATACCGGGTGAACATACCGAACCGGACATACCGGGCGAGCACAAGATCTCTAAAAAAGCCCGTTCAATCTGTCTAATCTTCCGGTTCACTTCCTTAGGGTTAAATACCCGTATATCAGATCTTATATTAAATATTTTATTCGAATACAGGTGTTATGTTATTATTTGGGTATAGATTTTTTGTCTGGTTTTTGGACTGATTTTTTTAAATTTTGTGTACTGTTACAGATGTTATGTTGTCAAAATATTTTTTACTCAATATTAATCTTGAAAAGATTTACGGGTTAACTTTAATTTTAAATAATGACGCAAATCATTCATTAAAAATAGAAAAGAAAAAAATGACGACAAGTAGCAGCTCCGGGTCTGTGCTCTTGCCTTCCTGGGAAACTAGACCAGTACTCGGGCTTGTGGGCCAATCCGACCCAGATGGCTTGACCCAACAAAAATCCGGCCTCGAGTATTCCCAATTCACAGCCCAACGCCCCTTTGCCGTTGAAGCAAGAAAAGTCTAGAAACAGCTAGGCATATTCCCACCGCCATTTTCCTCAAAATCTTATTTCAATCTTTTTCCCCACTTGAATGATGAATCCACCTTGATTAAGCAAAAGTCCCCAGAAAACTAGTGAAGAAATCATCTGCGTTCGGCTCAATTTTTTGTGGGTGTTTCAAAGTATCTTTGTTTTGGTGAAGAGAGAGAGTTCTTGGAAGCTATGATGTGGCAACCGTCCCGGAAATATGACGTGGAGGCCGGAGGAAGCCGGCCTCTGTACCCCATGATGATGGAGTCGCCGGAGCTCCGGTGGGCTTTCATTAGGAAGATCTACTCCGTCGTTGCCCTGCAGTTGCTCGCCACTATCGCCGTCGGCGCCACCGTTGTCACCGTCCATCCCATTGCCACCTTCTTCGTCTCCACCAGCGCCGGCCTCGCCCTCTACATCGTCCTCATCATCACTCCCTTCATAGGTTTGTGCTGATTCACAGGACTGAACTCGGTTGAATTTTGATTTGGGTTTTGGTATTTCGGATTTGAATTTCGATGGATTTAGGGTTTTTGGTTGTGATTGTTTGCAGTCTTGTGCCCGTTGTATTACTATCATCAGAGGCATCCGGTGAACTATTTGCTGCTTGGGATTTTCACGATTTCTATGGCATTTGCTATTGGCTTGACTTGTGCGTTTACTAGTGGTGAGTTTCAGCAATTTCATTCCCTTTGTTGAATTGGTATGTTTTATTTGGGTATTATCATGATGTGGGTAACTTGAAATTTGCGACCTCGATGCTGATTTCGCTATTAATTGAATAAAATGATGACACATCCTAGTTTAGGAGCAATCTTGGTTACTTTTATTCCTCCATGAAGCCGAATTATGATACTTAATGATTCGGTTTAGGCACTGTTTGGATTGAGGGGAGGGGAGGGGAGGAGTGGAAGAGAAAAGAAATTTATCTTGTTTGAGACTGCGGTTTTCAAGCCTCAAGGTTGTTAAAATCGCTTTTTTACCTAGATCCGTAAAATCGAATCGTAAAATCGAAACGTAAAATCGTAAGATTCTACCTATTAAGTGAAATAAGATATAATATTTTGCTAAAAAAGATATTTATATATAATAGTATCATAAATCATAGTTATAACCTATAAATCTACTTCATTATACAATTATTACTCAAAGAGATACAAATAAAGAGTTAAATCCCAACAATTATGCTCAATTTGATACTATAATACATTACTTCAAACCACAACACACTGAACAATCATGGTTAATAGACAAGTAAAAAAAAAAAGCAATTAGGTTTAAACGTTTACAACCATAAGATAAAGAACAAACGTTTTTACTTTACTTTTTTACCCTTTTTACTACGTTTTTACTACGTTTCTACTGTTTTTACTATGTTTTTACTCCGTTTTTGCTCTAATACATTTTTTTACCCGATTTAACACGTTTTAGGGGGCCTAGAGTCGTAAAAACTTGCGTTTTTACGTGTTAAAATGCGTTTTTGACAACCATGGCGGTTTTCACCATCCCCTTCATCCGCATCATCATCATCATCGTCATTACGACCTCTTCTGATTAAGTGGGGTCGGTCATACGTATCTGTAAGATATATGTACGTAAGGTCTGACAAGTACAATGTGTTAGTTGTCGGTCACCTAATACGCACTACTCTAACCTAATCTGCAGATTAGGCTTGAGCTAAATAAGTAATACATAGTATAACAACATAAAGCGGTAAATAT
>JAOWBR010151288.1:0-13423 GCA_028571145.1 Dionaea muscipula
GTTGATTGTTCATCTTCTTTCCTTCATTTGACCCTAAGGGCCCGTTTGGTTCGCATTCATTAAAGAAAAAGAATGGAAAGGAACGGAACAAAAAAGAGAGTGAATTAACTTTGTTTTCCTTTGTTTGGTTTAAATTGAAAGAAATGGAAGGAAATATACCCTCCTTCCATTTTATTCCTTCTGTTTGGTTTAAAATGGAAGAAAATGAAAGGAAAGATAATAGTTTTAAACTAAAAACTTTCCTTTCCTTGTAAATTCCACCAGATTTGGAAGAGATCATTTAAAGGAAATAGAAGGAAAGTCTTCCTTCCAATTCCCTCTAATTTCTTTCACTTTTCATGCTTAAAATCAAACCAAACGAAGTTAAGTGATTATTTTTCTTTCAATTCCTTTTTATTTCCCACGAACCAAACATGATGTAAATAGTTCTTTTAGGGTTTATGTCGTATTTCCCATTTCTTTCCTCCATCATCGTCCTTGTTGCTCGTTTCTCTTAGTTTTCTCATTCGGGTTGGATAGCAAAATGGCATGATCACACATACAGTTCTCCGGTCGGAGTAACAGTCATGTTGTTCATTCTTTGTATGCGAATTCTTTCAAACATTGCCCACTTTGGGCATGGGCAATGTCGGGAAACGGGAACAGAGGACGACGGTTCATGATCTATATATGTGCAAAGCGCATTTCACTTGATCATTCTAGTGTATTAAGTAGTGATTTTCTTACGCATGATTTGCAACACCGGTCTGATGAAACTGCAAACGCCGCCTGTCAGTCGTGTTTTGGGGCTAATACTGTTTGTTTGTCCAGACCAATTACTTCAATCCGTTCCGTTGCTGCCAGAAGTTGTGAGGTTTACACTACAGAAGCACATGGCGATACCAATGCAGTGCAGCCATTCTTGTTCTGAAGGTGGACAGTGGTAACTCTTACACAACACCAGGATAAACTCTCTTATTAGTATTTGGTACTTCTTTTCATCATTACTCGTTGAAAGTATAAGCGTTACATTTGAAGAAATAGAAAGAATCTGAATTTCTTTCTGTTTGCATTTATCTTGACATAACTGGCGAATCAGGGTTGAATCCTTGTCTGGATATTGTTTTCTCTACTTCATGAATCTGAGTGCTTACACAATAATACAATATGCACCAATTGATGTTGGATTAATATACAATGTATTGTGCCCATGTAGATCAAGCGTAGCAAGTAAAGTAACCAATTCTTCTAGTGGATCCCGAATTGGGACACGAAAGTAAACCAACGATGTTACTTGGTATGAATTCTAGATTCCATTACCTTATTAAGAATGATGGGATCAGATTTCACCTTTTTTTTTATTGGTCCTTTTCCTAAAGCGAAGGTCTCACCATTGCTAATATGACAATGAAGTGTTGAATTCTTGTTAGAATTCATATCAAGTAGCATTGTTAAAAGTAGACACCAAAGCACACAATCCCTCCTCTCAACTCCTCTTTTACACCTCACCTCCCTCATGTTTTGTCTTCCTCATCTCTCTTTCGTGTACTTTTTCGTGTCCCCACTCGGGATATCTAGCAAGATTCACAAGTAATTTGTGTTTTTTTTTTACTTTCTCACCACAATTTCTCCCTGAGAACAAAAAGATCTCATTCTTTTTTTTCTTTGATTTTTGTTTTCGCAAGTAATTTGTTTGTCCCCCTCATCTTTTTTCTTCTCCCACCACAATTTCTCTCTTAGAAACAAAAAGGTCTCATTCTTTTCTTCTCTTGATTTTTATCTTATTTTTTTGGCTTTCCTGGTGAAAGCTCTTTCTTGTACTGATTGATGGAAGAATCAAGCAGCTTTCCAATAATCGAGCACTGAAAATTGAAAAGGCAATTTTCTTCCCAGAGGGTTCTTTTTCCTTTTTTTCGAAACAAGTTAACATTTCATTAACTTCTCCATATGTACATGTGTTCTCCAATCCCCCATACACTCTGAGTCTCAGCTCTCCACAGCCCCAATTGACAGAAAATCCTAACTCTCAAATCTATACAGACAATATTCCAATGAAAAGAACAAACTAAACCTACCACTTGTACAAATCGCAACCTCAGGCAGGAGAGGAACTCCCCCTTCCACTTGCACACAGGCACCAAAGCAGCAAACAGAGCCAACCCCAAAACTAAACACAGCACCCATCCATCAGAAAGCTCTTCATCATCCAAAGCTGGACATTGCCCCATCTCATTTCCGCCCCACTCTTCCAATGCATCCCTAATTTACCAATCACCAATGTCAAAACCATCCTAGAGAATGGGCATAGGAAGAATAAATGGTCCCTGGATTCTCCCTCATTCTCACAAAACACACAAATGTCATCCTGCACAACCTTTGCCTTAACAAGTCTTGCTTTAGTTCTCAATCTATCCTTAGTAGCAAGCCAGAGAATAAAACTGTGTCGTGGCTGAATCCCTTTCATCCAAATGAATTTCCACCAAGGATTAGTGTCCACATTCGAATCTAATACATCAGTCAAGCACAAGGGGGAAATGTCCCCCCTCATTCCTGCTCTTCTTCCCACCGTAAGGCTCCAAGCAAGACCCATCACCTTCATCAAAGCTTTCCACACCCACGTCCCCCTTCCAATCTCACATGTCCAGATATCATGCTGCTGTAAGTATCGTCCATGAACCCATCTCACCCAAAACCTATCCTGTTTCTCCTCAATTGCCCACAAAAGCTTGCACAACAAAATCTTGTTCCATTCTCCCAGCCTTCTCAATCCTAATCCACCCTGCTTCCATGCAGACCTCTTCTCATACAACCACTGCTTTCCTAGTATTTAATGCCGCTCCAGACCACAAAAAAGCTCTGCACTTGGCCTCAATCTCTCTAATCACCATCTTTGGAAATAAAAAAATCTTGGCCCAATAGCCATGAAGAGTAGAAATAACTCCTTGGATCAACTGAAGTCTTCCTGCATAGGATAATCCCCTCATCGCCCAGCCTGAGATACGCTTGGTAATCTTCTCGATCAAAGGCCGGAAATGATGCACATTAATTTTCTTTGCAGTAAGCGGGACACCAAGGTATGTGAAGGAACCTCTCCCAATTTCAAACCCCAGCAACTCTGCTAGCTGCATTTTCCTTTCCTCCACCACCCCTCCAAAGTAAATACTACTCTTGCCCATATTGGCTACCAAACCAGTCACCTCCCCAAAATGCTCTAACTCCTCTTTGATAAGCATGAGGGAATCCGGTCGTGCCTTTGCCAAAATCATCAAATCATCCGCAAAGCACAGGCTAGCTATACCCATTCTCTTACACTTCGGATGAAACTTAAATCCCGGCTTAGTACTCATCTTTTTGAAGGAGGTGGATGTCACACAAGCCAACAACCATCTACAGAATATATCTGGAAATCCAAATGCTGGAAGGAGCTCTGCCACAAAATTCCAGCTCACTGAATCATAAGCCTTGCGGAGGTTAATCTTCGCCACACATCTTGGAGACGTGCACATCCGATCATACCCATCTATGAGTTTCTGATAAATGAGAATATTATCAATTATACTTCGGCCCCCCACAAAGGCACTCTGCGTCTCATCCACCAGGGAGGGAAGAACTGTATGAAGCCGAATACAAAGCATCTTGGCAATAATCTTGTAAAGCGTGGTGCAGCAGGCAATCGGCCTAAAATCACTAACTCTAGTGGGATTGTCCACCTTCCCAATCAGATACACCACAGTTGAGTTTATTTGCTTCAACAGCTTGTTTATTGCAAAGAAACTGAGAATTGCATTACTGACCTCTGAACCAACTATATCCCATGAAGCCCGGAAGAAAGCAAAGGTGAACCCATCCAATCCTGGGGTTTTATCCTCATTAATACCATCCAATGCTATCTTCACATCTGCAGCGGTAAACTCCCCGATTAGCTCACCTTTTTGAACCGCTGATAGCACCCTCCCTCTTGCAATGCAATCTCCATCAATCTGGGTTGTTGTCTAATGCGCCGTTCCCAGTAAGGACTTGTACCAGCTGATGATTTCCTCCTCTATCTCGCTATCTTACGTCAACCTGTTACCATTCGCATCCAGAAGACTAATAATGCTTGCCTTCCTTCTCCTGCTCTTAATCAAACCATAAAAGTACCTAGAGTTACGATCCATAAACTTCACTCAATCCTCCTTAACCCTCTGCTTGATCATCAGGTCTTCTGCATAAAGGAGATGCGAAAGAGCTTCCACTGCCTCCTCAGTTCTCTGCTTCCTCTCTTCGGTGAACTGCTGCCTGAGTGCATCTTGAGCAATGATGACCTCCCTCCTTGCACCATCCACCCTTTTGTCAATCTCAGAATAACTGGAAGCATGGAGAGCCTTTAATGGTCCTTTGAATTTCTTCAACTTCTGAACAATCTGGAGCATTGCAAATCCTCTCACCTCCTCTTTCCAAACCTCCTGCACAATCCCTCTAAAGGCCGGATGCTTTGCCCAGATATTCAAGAATCTAAACGGAGCAATCACCAGTGGCCTGCAGCTTGACAACCTAATGACAACAGGCGAATGATCAGAAAGTCCTGGCTCCAGGAACCGAGCTTCAGACAAGCCAAACCTCTCAAACCAACGGTCATTTGCCATGGCTCTATCAAGCTTAACCCTCATCCATGATCCCACTCCCTCATTATGACTCCAAGTGTGAAGACATCCAATCCCTTTAATATCCTCCAATCCCACACTCAAACAGCAATTTAAAAAATCAACATAAGGAGAGCTCTCAATCCTCTCATGCCCAATCTTCTCATGAGAAAAAAGAAAGGCGTTGAAATCACCAAGGACCACCCAAGGTTTATCACACCTCTGCCCAAACTCCCTCAACTCCTCCCACAACAGCAGTCTCTGGGAGCATGTGTTCCTTGCATAGACAACCGAGGCGTAAAACTGATTCCCATCTTCCAAGCATTTGACTTCGCAGTGGAGCACTTGGTCAGTGCCCTGAATGTATCTCACATCAGCTGCCTCCTTGTCCCAAACACACCATATACGACCATTCTCAGCCATATGATAGTTATTAACCACTCCCCATCCTCTGCAACAATTATTCATCACCTTCATAAATCTAGCTGCTTTCACTCTCGTCTCAAGCAAACCCATAACATTAATCTTATTCTTGGCAAGAAAATGCCTTATTTCAAGTTGCATGGGAGGTCTATTCAACCCCCTAACATTCCACACCCCCAGGATCATGAACAATACTAAGAAGTGGAGCAATAATCTCTCCCATCTGTTGCTGCACAACAATCTCAATCATAGATTCCTCTCCCACACCATGTGCCTCTAGGACACTAAACTTTGATGGCACAATGAGATTGTCCCTTCCCTGTTGGCTCCTATCCTTGGAATCAGCCACTGGTCTTCCCTTCCCCACAGTCCAGCCAACATCTTCCTTGTCCCCCTCTGCCACCTTAACTTGTTGCTGATGTTACTGCTCTGCTACATCAGTCGGTCCTCCTCCCCATAAAGCAATCACAGCCCTTCCTCCTTGAACCTTCTCCCTCCCCCCATCACCTGTCCCAGAATTCCTTGACACCAAAACCTCCTTACCCTTTGGTAACCATCTTTGCTGTTGAAGGCCATCTCTCCCAACAACCTTCCTCGGTTAAGCTGCAGTTTTGATACAGTCCTCACCTTGATGCCCCCACCCAGCACGCTTTGAGCATTTACGTGGAATCCATTCATATGTAACCTGCTGCACCACCCTATCTCCCCTGGGATTGACATAGCTGAAGCTCTTGACCAACTCCTTCCTTGTGTGGACATCCACAAGAACACGTGGGAAAGATACTCTCCCCTTAACTGTCGTGAGGTAGTCTGTACAAATTGGCCTCCCCACCTTAGCCGCAAGCCGATCAAGTGTGGTACTCCCCCACATCTCCAAGTCTAACCGAGGAAACTGTATCCATGCATGTCGGAATCGAAACCAATGTATCATCGTCAAATGTAAAATATGGAGTCCAATCCCGCAAAATCAATGGCATAGGGTTGAAAAACCATGTGCTTCCCCTTATAATCTGCTTCTCTTCCAGGCTCTGAAACCGAAAAATAAAAAAACCATCAGCATGAAGAAAGACCTCAGGCGACCGGACTTCCTTCCAATGTCTCCTCACAAACCCCTTCGTCGCTGCAAAAGGCAGTAGGCACTCGACCTCCAAGCACATAACCAATCAGAGACAAATCCCAGTACACTCTCTCTGATTCCACATCCTCCACTGTAAACACCAAATCCTCATCCCTCCTCTCCTGATGGGACAACTGTATACCTTTCCTCACATCTCAATTCCCTAATAAAATAGTAGCATCAGGGTCATCCATCTCCATCCCTTCTCGAACAACTGTGACATACGTCTGACCAGCCACTGCAGAAGCCGCAATCGGAGCCTCAGAAGGTCCGACCTCATCCCCCCATCGTGACGTCGCTCCCCGGGCAGAAGCAGAAGCCCTCTCCATGCTCCCAGGACATTCCATAGCATCAATCTTCCCCTCATCAACCAATTTCATCTCCTCACTCCCGCTAGGGTTCATCCCTAAAATATCGCCATCCCCCAACTCTCGCAACTCCTCTTCCCTCTTCGACCCTAGGACAGCAGCAGAAGCAGGATCACCCCGCTCCGTCACCCCTCGTCCACTACCTGCACGCTTGCGTGGTCTCCCTCTATTCCCCATCTCTTAAAAGACTTAGCCGGCGGCAACTCTCTTCATCGCCATGAGCTCATGCTCCCAAACCTTCATTCTTTTCCCTTTTTTCTATTCTCCCTTTCAATCCTTTTTCCTTTTTATTTTTTTTTTATTTCCTCTTTTTCTTTTTCTCCTTTTTCTTTTTTTATATTCCTTTTTTTTTTGTTGTTGTTTTTCAGAGGTTCAAGGTGATGCACGAATATCAATTGGATTGTAAATATGTCCAATATGAGAAAGAAACACGTTTTTTATTACGACCAAATAAAAAAGGATGGTTGAGGATTCAGATAAATTGGGTGATAATATCGGTCACAACGTTGTATGAGAGCTATTAGATTTAAAGTTGAGATATATAAAATGCTAATTAATTTTAAAATATAAAAGAAAGCATCAAATATCTGAAAAAAAAAAAGGGAACATCAACCCTGACCCACCCCATGTGTTCATTGAATTCTTAGGCACTGAACTGATGTAAAAAAGACTGGGCCGGCCTACCAACTTATGGACCAGATTATCTCGGCTTGGCGCATCGAAACTTGGGCTTCCCTGCACCTCTCTTATGTTGTTTCTCTCCATGATTTTGTCCTCCGAGGTATTTTGATTTTGAGGGCCGACAATTTTGCTTTGCTAATTGAAACCAGACAAGGTCACAAGGATCCCATCCCTCTCACATTTTTTTTTTTCAAAGAAAAAAAACTGAAAATTTTTTGTAAGAGGGGTGAGCTCCTGTCCTGTGTGGTTTCATTTGAAAAATTACGCTGGTTGGCTAACAAATTCGGATGGCCGATCGTGAGTTTGTGAGGCCTGATATGAATTTTTTAATTTTTAAAAAAGGATCCTTACTCCTTAGGTTTAATTTGATTTGTGTGCGAATATTTTTGTGCACGTGCAAGCATAAATACAATATTTGTAATATATTTGCAATTTTCAAATCGAATTGATTTGAGTCGGAGAAAAAAAGTACAACTTTTATAAATTGTCAAGCTCTAACAAAGATATATTATTCTTCCCACGACGAAGAAGTGGAGTGATTGATAGGCAAAAATGAAGAGTTTCTAGAAAACCTTATACCATTCCTATCCTGGTTTAGTTTTTAATATGTGGGCTATTGACTCAATAAG
This sequence comes from Dionaea muscipula, assembly GCA_028571145.1. Taxonomy (NCBI): domain Eukaryota; kingdom Viridiplantae; phylum Streptophyta; class Magnoliopsida; order Caryophyllales; family Droseraceae; genus Dionaea; species Dionaea muscipula. The sequence goes on from JAOWBR010151288.1 coordinate 7,820, forward strand.
ACATTATATTGTTTGGATCTATAACATAGGCTTAAAATAACTTAATGCACTCTTTTCTTTTTTAGTAAAAGATTTTTTTTAATTAGCTAAATTATGTATTCTGGCAGTGATAATTAATAATCGTTACATGCAACTTAGGCAAGCTAGCTATATGCATGTTGGGACAAGCTAGGCTCCATAAATTCTACAAGGAACAATTGCACATGATCGAATGTTATAAGTTAATAATTTCAAGACCAAAGAGGTCACAAGAAGTTTGGCATTAGGTGTGTATTAACTCAATGAATTTGTACTAGGTTTAAAATGGGATGTCCACTTCTAAGCCCCATCTCATTAATGCAAATTGATGATGATGATGATCCACCACGTATCATATGCAACACCGTACATCATATATATGACTAGAAATAATTACCCGTGTCAACGGCACGGTAAACATTCTTACAATTTTATTTATTGTCACAAAAATTATCCGTGTCTGTGTCGTGCTCGTGTCATGCTGTGTATTTTATATATTTTTTTAGTAAAAAAGAATAAAAATTATATCAATATTAGACTTATTTTGATCCTCGTAAAAAATTATGAATTTTGATTATAATATTTTTATATTTGGTAGATTATACAGTGATATATAGAAGAAAAATAAATTATAGATTATGTATAATATTATGTGATGTGATGTGAGAGGATAACCAATGAGAATCTTTCTTTTGGCCACGTAGGACAACTTAGAGAGAGATAAATTCAAATTATGTGCTGCTTTGTTATATAGATAATAGTTTGTCGTGTAGTGGGCGTTGTATATTAGTGCATGCCTATACAAGTGACACGTTGCTCACGTACTGTCAAAAAGGTCACAAGGGTTGTCTCGAGAACGCGTACGTCTTTTCAAAACTTAAATCAGTCAAATTATCGAGATAAAAACCGATCAAAGTTAAAGTTTAAGAATTAAAATATACCTTTCACTAGCAAGTAGTGAGTACGTATTAATTTATAGCCAATAGTATTGTTGTATCTGAAAAATCTCTGGGCCATGAGAGGCCTGAGAGTCCTCCAGGGACAGACATCAAGGTCCTGAGTCAATCGGACTGAGGTGGCTTTGCCAGAGGAGAAGAGGTCCGATCGACTCGGAGGAAGAGTGATTAGGAGGGAGACGATTCTGTTCCGCTCGTGTGTGGTCGCGACCTGAGAGGGATGCGCAAGCATATATGTTAAAGTGTACCCAAGATGTGATCTCAGGGAAACCGCTCCGATATTTAAGTTAGTATGTGTGTGAAACGTCAGAAAACTTCTATGAGAGAGAGAAGAACTAGGGAAAGCAAGGAGAGAGCAGAGAGAGAAAGAGAGCCCGACAAAGAAGTCGCGATCGACTAGGGTTAATCGGTCTCAATTCGTTCAGCTGGGCCAGGTCAAGGAGGCCGAGCAGGATAAGAAGCAGGCTAGCCGGGCAAGGCAAGCTGGTAAGCCGACCAGGGTGAACGCTGACTAGCCGAGCAAGGTCATTGATTAGCTGTGTGAGGCAGCTACTAGGCAAGTTCGTCGTCGAGCAGAAATGTCGGACATGGCAAGGACCGGCTAGCTGGTCAAAGGGACTGGTTAGTCGGTGATGTCGGACAGGAAGAGGTCGAGTAGGGCTAGTCGGCTAGGGCTGGCCGAGTAGGGTTAGTCGGCTAGGGCTGGCCGAGTAGGGCTAGTCGACTAGTCAGACAGGGTTGGCCGGTTAGCTGGTCCAGACAGGATGAAGGTTCGGGCAGAAGCAGCTTGGCACTGAGCAACGTTGACGAGGAGATTGGAAGTGAGAGAAAGAGAAGAGTGAGAGACTATTTATAGGCAAGGATTAAGGGCAAAATTACCATTTTGTTTCTAGAATTTCGTAAAGTCCGTTTGAATTCTATGGAGTTCCGATTGATGAACGGTCAACAGCGGTGTGCTCGAGGCGAAGTCGGGAATCTTCCAGCCAAATTCGAAATTTCCGTCTCGGGGTTAACTCGAATGACCAAAGGGTTGATCAGGGCTCGGGTGAGATCAGATGGTTCAATCTCAAACCCTTTGTTCACGTGCGGTAGGGGAAATTCCCCTACATCAAGGTATCCTACGTACTTATATGTTAGATGTTTGATTTATTTTTGTCGACGTAGATCTACCATTTAAGTGGGTCGTCGATATTGATAATTGTCATGGTATGGTATCCCTATGAGTTATTTCGAACCAACTTGAGCTCTTTAGAGTACTGCTGTTGAGATCACTCTTCCTCAATTTGTATGAAAACGAAAGGTACTTATATAACATTAATTGGACAGCTAATTAGCATGTATATATAGTATTGTTGTTATTAAATATGAATCACCAAATGGAAAAAATATAACTAGCAGGCCAGTGTGCTTAAATGGAGGTCTGCCTGGAATTAATCATATGTTATACATGGGAATTAATTTTAATTATACATTAATGCAACAACTAATATGTATGTTCAATCTATATTACAATACAAGAAGTTGTTTGAATTTTCCCCCAAAAATAAATGTTAATACATCAATCAAATCACCACAAAATAAAAAAATATTATTATTATAATATATTATTATTTTAGGGGCCGGCTATATAAACACCAAGTTTGACATTAAGTTTAACACCATTTTTTCTGCAATGTTTTAAGACGATCCGAAACGATAGATGCGTTTAAAAGAAATCGTCGATAAAAATATGGGGAAGAGATCCATCGGATCGTTTTTCGGGCCAATTTTAGCATTATATTACATCTAACCGTTCCGAAATGATTTGAGACGATTCGAACCGTTCGATGTGTTCAAAATGCGTTTGTAAGTGTGTATTAAAAACCCTACCGAAATCCAAGCGGTTAATGCATTAATCCCAAGAAGAAGAAAAACGTCGAAAAAATAAAAATTATTGAAATCCGAATATATTTGGATACAATCAACCCTACCGGAACACGAAAGGTTAATGCAATCAATTTTCAGACATTTTAAACACATCCAACTGTTTGGATCGCCTGAAATTATTTCGGATCAGAAAAATCGGCTCGAAAAACAATCGGATGGAGCCCTTTCCGATATTTTTTTTTCGATGATTTCACATATATACCCTTAAAAACACATTTTAAACACATCAACAGTTTCGGATCGTCTCAAAATATTCCAGAAAAACATAAAGTTAAACTTTGATGTCAAACTTAGTCTTTATATAGCCCCACCGATTCCTTTATTATTATAAGTTTTGATTTATTTTTTTTTTTTTTGCTATATAATATAATTTATCATCTATATTATGAGGAAGAATAATGTTTAAATTTTTATCCTACGTGGCAGAGAAAGAAAGGGAAAAAAAGAAAAGAAAAAGTACATAGAACGAAAGAGGAATGAGTGTACGAGTGTGATTGATTTTTTTAAAAAAAATTTTTTTATTATAATGATAAAAGTTATATAATGTTATTATCAATTTTTTTGTCTTTTTCAAACGATCCAAATATGATTAATATTGATATAATTTTAAAATTTTTATTATTTTTTGAATTTTTGAATTTTTTATTATTTTATGAGTTAAATGTAAGTATTTATCGTGCCGAAGATACGGATAAACCCTAGTCTATATTATAAATTTATATTACAATACAAGAAGTGGTTTGAATTTTCTCCCAAAAGATAAATATTAATACATCAATCAAATCACCACAAAATAAAAAATATTATTATTATATAATATAATTATATTATTATTTTAGGGGCCGGTTATATAAACATTAAGTTTGACACCATTTTTTCTGTAATGTTTTAAGACGATCCGAAACGGTAGATACGTTTAAAATGTGTTTTTAAGAATGTATAAAAGAAATCGTCGATAAAAATATGGATAAGAGATCCATCGGATCGTTTTTTGGGCCAATTTTACCATTATATTACATCTATCCGTTCCGAAATGATTTAAAATGATCCGAACCGTTCGAAGCGTTCAAAATATGTTTGTAAGTATGGACAAAAAACCCTACCGAAATTCGAGGGGTTAATGCATTAGTCCCAAGAAAAAAAAACGTCGAAAAAATAAAAAATATAGAAATCCGAATATATTTGGGTACAATCAACCTTACCGGAACCCGAAAGGTTAATGTAATCATTTTTCAGATATTTTAAACACATCCAACGGTTCGGATCGCCTGAAATTATTTATAATCAGAAAAATCGGCTCGAAAAACAATCGGATGAAGCCCTTTTCGATTTTTTTTTTTCCGATGATTTCACATATACACCCTTAAAACACATTTTAAACGCATCAACTATTTCGGATCGTCTTAAAATATTCCAAAAAAATATGAAGTCAAACTTTGATGTCAAACTTAGTCTTTATATAGCCTCACCGATTACTTTATTATTATAAGTTTTGATTTGTTTTTTACTATATAATTTATCATCGTATATTATATTATAAAGAAGAATGATGTTTAAATTTTTGTCTAATATGGCAGTGAGAGAAAGGGAAAAAGAGAAAAGAAAAAGCAGATAAACGAAAGAGGAATGAGTGTACAAGTATGAGTCAATTTTTTTTTCTCAAATTTTTTTATTATAATGATAAAAGTCATATAATATTATAATCAATTTTTTTATCTCTTTCAAACGATCCAAATAAGATTAATATTGATATAATTTTAAAATTTTTATTATTTTTTGAATTTTTCCATTTTTTAATGAGTTAAGAGTAAGTGTTCATCGTACCGAAGGCACGAGCAATCCCTAGTACTAAATAAACCAAAAAATACATAATTATAAGATTACAGACAAGGTCGAGTGTCAGGGATCGGGAATGAGATAAATCGGATGCTGGGGACCGGGGATCGAGGGTTAATCCTAACTTCGACCCTTGACTCTGGATAATTACTCTAATTTTACATTTGATAATAATTACCCTTGATAATTGATGAAAATCTAATTGTCATTTTTTACGTCACAGTTATGTCATTGCTTGTCCTGTCATATCAATCCTATTTGCCAGGTTGCGGGTCGATAGGACGTCAGTTCTGTGATTTGCACAAGGAGAGCTCGTCAAAAAGGTCTCGAGGTCGTCCTCGAGGTTCCTCAGATGCTTAAGTCAGTTAACCTGTAAAATTGGAGACCTGAAAAATAGGAAATTTTAAAAATATATGAGTACCTCGAATTTCTCGATCTTTGAAATAAAAGAGGTAGGGGTATTTATAGGGGTTGATCCCGCCACGTGTCGTTCATCGAGTAGAGTCACGTGTCGATCATTCAGTGGAGTGATGTGTCGACCTCTGAGTGGAGCCACGTGTCAGGCTCTGAGTGGAGCCACGTGTCGGACATCTAATCTGTAAATCGGTTAGTTATCCTTCCTTATCGAACAACAAATATCGGGCAGTTGGGTTGTGGGGCCCGCGTGCGGGCTTCGGACTTCGTTCTATGGGACCCACATGCGGGATGTGGACTCCGTCCGTGGGACCCACGTGCGGGACCCACCTAGGGGCCGTGGGGACCACGTGCGGGCTGCGGCCTATGGACTTCGTCCATGGGACCGACGTGTGAGGTCCACCTTGGTGTCGTCCAAATAATAAGACGGTACCTCGCAGTACAGATATGAGAA
>JAOWBR010151299.1:0-13421 GCA_028571145.1 Dionaea muscipula
CTTCCTTTACCCGTGTCAAGCCTCCACATCCCATCTATTCTTTTCAGCTGGCACATGGTTAGGAAAGTCTCCTCAAGAAAATCAGTCTTAACTGGCTCCTTTCCCTCCTTATCATCCAGAGGTACTTCAAAAGTATCAAACACTCTGGTAAGCAGCTCTCCATAGGGCAATTCATGTTATGGGACATTAATCATGTAGGCCATATGCCTTATAATCATCCTAGGTAAGTTTATTTTCTTCCTTGTCAACTTTCAGAATCATCATCAACAAGAACTTCAATATTCTTTACCTTCCTTTCAGTCCTTTTTCTTTTCTGCTCTTTGTTTCTTTTGAGCCGAGGGGTCGACTTCTCTGTTACTGGAGTATCCTCTTTTCTCAACTTACTGTTTTTGTTGTTTTGGTTTCTTAGCACTTTTCTTTGCACTCTTGGCTTTTTCCATCATATTGAGCATTTTTCCATCATACTGGAGCATTTTTTCCATCATATTTGAGCATTTTTTCATTTCATTTAACTCCTTTTGCAACTTCTCATTTTGTTGAATCCTAACATTTAATTTATGCTTTGTCGTGTCACATTTAGATTTCAGAGAATCAAAGCATGAGGAATCAACATTTTTCATTTTTTCAAGCAAAGCAATTTTCTCATTCAAAGTTGCAATTTTTGCACGCAGACTAGGACACCCTGAGAAGCAGTTTCCTCTACTGCAACATTTTTCTTTTCAAGCTCTAGTTTTCAATCAGTGAAGTGCTTTGTTTCATGTTTCAACTCAGTTAAGGCAGTTACAAGTTCATCATTTTCAGCACAAACAATGTGAAAATTATTCATGTAATCAATAAACATGTTAACCACCTTTTCCTTTAAATATGAAAGCAATTTCTTCTTAAGTTTAGGGATATTTAGCTCAAGGTCTTCATTCTCGGATTCTGATCCGCTCTTAGCCATCAAAGATAAGTTGGCCTCTTCTTCAGATTCATCGTCGTCGTCAGAGTCATCCTCTGATGCGATCATTGCTTTTCTAAACTCCTTCCTTGCTGATCGCTGCGGCTTCTTGAATTTGTTGTGACCCTATTCCTTAGGTTGTTCCTCGCTCCAAAGCGGACATTCTTTTATACGATGATCTGGTTTCCCACATTTAAAACAACCATCAGAAGTGTTCTGATTTTTAGTCGAGAACTTACCTTTGGTTCCAGCTGCCCTTTTGCCTTTAGATTTCTTGAAAAATTTCTTGAATTTCCTTGTCATTAAGGGAAAATCTTCGTCGTCTGAATCAGTATCTCCATCTTCATTTTCACCAGTCTTCAATGCTAATTCCTTACCTTCTCTTGATGCTCCTTTGGTCCAAGAGTTCATCAACAACTCATGAGTCATCAGATTTTCGATAAGTTCTTCTAGCGGTAGAGTTGCCAAATTTTTGGCTTCCTGTATGGCAGTGATTTTATGCATCCACGAGTCTGGTATGCACCCTAAAATCTTTCTCACTAATTCCTCTGTGGTAAACATTTCATCAAGAGATTTCAATTCGTTAACAATGTTAGTAAAACATGTATATATTTCCTTGATGAGTGCACGAAAGTGTACTCATCGCGCTCTTATTTTTGGCTAATTTACATTAATCAAGGTCCTAAGTGCAGAGGTTTTATGACGTATTTTAATTATATTGTGCGCTCCTGTATTTTGTATTTTCACGTTAATTTTAAGACTTTTACAGGTTAGACATGGGCAGGGACGTTATTGGACTTATATTGGACATCTTTGATGCTGCTATGCAAGCCCGAAGGCTCGGGAATCCGTCCGGAACGCTGTCAGTGCATGACCCAATTCTCCAATCCGATTTAAGCTAGTCACGGCCGTGACAGGGGTGTCACGCCCGTGACTAGCCCTTGTACGTTGCCTATTTAGTCCTGGCGATCTGCAGCTTCGTGAGCTTCTTCCACTCTTACCCTAGACGGCTGCAGACTTCACCGAGGAGATCCAGGAGGCCGATCCACCTCGGGAGCACGAGCAGAGACGACGACGATCACTCTTTTACACTCGGCGGGACCAATATACCGACGAGACGCGCTCTAATCGAATCCGATTATCTGGTACATCAGTTTTATAGGCTTAGTTCTTCAAAGATTTGATTTTTATATGCCGATGATTCAGATTTGTAAACCTAGATGTAGGATCAGTGATTAGCCTGTTGTCAGGGTTGCGATTTGATGTATAACTATTAACTTGCGCTTTTATGCTTTTGTATGATTTGCGTTGGATTGTTTTCATTATTCGATTTAATTGCGCTGTATGTAACAATCGGCTAGGTTAGGCATTGGATAAAATCTTAATGTTTAATTGAATCAACCGAACGAATAATGATCGCGCCCTAATATCTTACCTGCTATAGCACGGAATAGGCTAAATTGACATACCTCCTAAACCTGCGTAACTTGGTTCCAAGTTCGCACGGCCCCGAGGAATTCAGGACACACCACGGCCGTGACTGTCAAGTCACGACCGTGACCAAAATAAGCAGTCACGACCGTGATGGTATCATCACGACCGTGACGAGCTCCGACTGAATGCCTGCTGTCTGCTTCATCTTAGGTCGAGTCCTCGCCCCTTCGGGTGGCACCTATACTTAATTTATCTGCATTTTAATTATTGTTTAAACCCAATCAAATTCACATATTCGATATATCCTTCACTAGGAACATAAATTAACTCAACTAGAAGATTTACAACTGTCCCTGCGAATCGACCTCGACTCACTGCTATCTTCTTAGTGGTACGCTGTGTTTTATAAATTCTAATTATAGCGCGCCCGACGACGCGTGCTATCATTTTGGCGCCGTTGCCGAGGTCGATCGTTTAAATTTTTATTTCCAGCTGTAATTTTATTTGTGTCATTTTATTTTATTTATTTTTATTTTGTTTGTCTTATTCTGCTGCTTCCTGCATCTTATTTAGTTGTGTATTTTTATCCTTCTACTATAGTATATTTTTAGACTTGCATGCTTGGGCGTCGTTCCCTTAGGCCCGAATTAATTCCATTAAATCACAACCTAGGGAGACGAATAAACAAAAATAAAAACCCACGCACTAACACTATGGAGGACCCACCACAAAACGTGAATAATCAGCACGGTCCTATCAATGGGGTAGTTAGGGATCATAATGCTAATAATGGACTAAATGTTGGGAACGGGGGAAACGAGGTAGCTAATCCGTTACACGCACACTTTATCCCCAATGTGTATGACATACCGTCGTGCATAGAACTACCTACGATCGCTGCTCCTAATTACGAGATTAAGCCCGACACGATCCAATCACTACCCACCTTCACTGGTTTGTCTCAAGAGGATCTATACAGCCACCTGTCTGAATTTTTGTCCATCAGCTCAACATTAAAAATCACCAACTTTCCCGCTGATGCGATGAAGCTTATTCTTTTTCCGTTCTCACCCAGAGGCCAGGCTAAACACTGGCTAAGCGCATTGCTACCACGAACTATTAGGACATGGGAGGAGATGAGTGCTGCCTTTCTGAAGGATTATTTTTCAGTGGGCAAGACACTCTAATACCAAAGGGAGATCACAACCTTCAAACAACACGATACTGAACAACTTTACGAAGCTTGGGAGAGATTTTGTGACCTCTTGCGCAAATGCCCTCACCATGCCGTACCCAAGTGGCAGCTTGTGCAATGTTTCTATTTCGGCCTTTTACCCCAACATCATCTGATGATGGATGCCTCTAGCAGAGGGTCCGTGATGACGAAGGATTAGAACGAGGTGTGAACTCTCTTTGAAAATATGAGTGATGCGTCACACTTTCAGTCCACTTTTGATCGAAGAGATAAGCCTGTAGATGCCGGAGCTGAAAACCCAAAGGGTGTGAATGAGCTTAACATAACCGAGATGCTCACATCCACCATCGCAGCACTCTCCGATAAAGTGGAGCTGCTTCTAAAGTGAGATGTCGCCACCACCCCCGCACCTATAAGAATTGAGCCATGTGTTACCTGTGGTAGCACATCACATCATTGGACGGTCTGTCCGTCCACCCAGCCATCACCACCTGACTCTGCGCAAGTCAATACTGCTTACGGGTATTACCCGCAACATCCTGCACTTTCATGGCGGCAACAACCACCTCCTCGGCCGCAACCTTCCACGGTCCCTCAAACGTCGCAATCATCGCCGATGCAACCAACTCCAACACCATTTGAGTCAGCGATGATACAATCGATGGCAGAGCAAACAAAGATGTTGACAAGCTTGATTGAGACCCAACAGCAAGTGAACGTCAACATGCAAGCGATTGCGAAGCTGGAGACGCAGATGGATCAACTTTTAAGAACACTGAACAAGAGGGAGGATGGGCGACTCGCCCAGCCTCCCAAGGGGCAGTAGTTTGATGACGTAGGATGGACTTTCTTTGTAAATACACACCTTTCCTTTCTTGGAGTTTAGTTTTGTTGAGTCATCTTGGAAATTTGGTTGTTTGTCTGAAATTTCGGTGCCCTACTCCATTATATGATTTTAACATATCTGCCGGTAGGCAAGTTGGGGGGTATTGGAAGCCAAAACGTTCTCTGATAAATTTTTCGGCTGCTTCCGCGGAATCTCATATTTATGAATTCCACCTTTCTGCTTGTCTTAATTGCCATCAATTATGTTACTGCTACTCCAGAGTTTCTCGTTGGAGTCAGCAGAGGCTGCTCATGCTTACCCATTGCACTTCGGGTGGCGAGGATAACAACGCTGGAGAAACCCCGAATGACCCTGCAAATGGTTAAATTCTCCAAAGATATTTCCCTTTTCGTAGGTGTCAGAGTCGTCTAGCTAACTTGATGCTGGCTTAGGACTTTTTGATTGTTTCTTTGATTTTGGTTCCAACTGGGTTACCGGTAAGTAAGTTGGGTGTGCGAGCTCCACTTCCCTTCTTGCAGCATTTACCTATGGCATGGTTGATGCTACTTCGGAGGTATCTTTTGGAGTAGTGGAGGCCACTCCTGCTATCCCATTGCACTTCGGGATGATAGGGACAGTACCATTAGAGAAACTTGGGTGGACCGAGGCTGTTGTTTGAGTAGCTAAGACAGTTCTATCCTTTTTCTATTTGTTTTGTTTTCTCCTTCTGCTGCTGTTTTTGTTTTCTTTTCAGGTCCGCTTGCACGGTTCAGAGGACCCTACGCAGCCTCCAGGTGATATTTTTGCACTCTCTCATGGGACTCTCGAGAATAAGTTAGGGGGAGTGGACTGCGCTTTACTTTTAATGCACTTATCCTGTTATTTTCTAGTATGCTGCATGATGAGTGTATATGCTATGTTTGTATGGACAATCTTACAATAGTGCAATTCTATTTGTCATTTTTCTCCAAGAACTTGATTAGCTTAGGCTAGTGTAGGCTTGAACTTCCATGGAATAAAATTTTTGCATTTATCCAAGTCATGTGGTAAGATAGGATGAAGCTGGTGTGTTTAGGAATAAACCTCTAGCATGAGTTTTTTTTTCTAAGTGCAAAAGGTGGGAAAGTGTGTGCAAAAAATTAGAAATAGGTGACTTCCTATATTTAGCTTATGAACTGGAACTAATAGGGAATTGGGTCTGGTGGTAAGACTAGTGGATACTTCAGATATGAAAATTCAATGCTTTCTTTTAAAAATTTTGAACTTCATATATTTTTCATGCATGCCCCTACTTGCACCCCTATTGAGCCTAAACACGTTTAATTCTTTAAATTACACCCATAAATTTTTCTGAACTTGGAGTTAAGCCTATGGGATTCCTTGCCTATCTTAGTATACTCCAAGGGATCCTTTTAATTCTCTTCATGGGGCATGACCTGACATGAAAATAAAAGAAACAAGAAAGGGGACGTAGAAAAAAAAAAAAAAGAGAAAGAGATGTTGAAAAGAAAGTTGGAAGAAAGAAAAAAAGAATAAAGAGGCCTTGAAATTATGAGAAAAAAAAAAAAGAGAAGTTCAAAATAAAAATAAAAATGGCCTGTCGAGAATGAGAAGGAGAAATGAAAAAAATTCAAGAAGCTTGGAAAAGTAGTGGTGTGAGATTAAGCATGTGAATTGTCGTTCACCTTGTGAAGGATTTTTTGTGACGTTCCTTGCTTAACTTTGGATATCGTTTATTCTTTCTCCCTTCATTATTTCATCTCCAACATTTTGATTGAGCCATAACACCAAACAATTCCCTGTTGCATTGATTTTCCAATCTCAAGCATTGGTTTGTGCAAGCATGTTTGTCATCCTGTAGTTAGTCTCCTATCATTGGTTCAATTTAGGTTTGTCACCTAATATAGGAAAACCTCTCCCTTTGAGCGTTTTGCTTGTGAATAACTATCCACAATAGATATATTTTTATTGCCTGTGAGCTATGGAGTTGCACTTGTGCCATGTTTATTTTTCCTAAATGCACTTGCTTGGGGTTTGAGGCATGCTGGTATGACTTTGATGCATACACATACATTCCATGGTTGTTTCTTGACTTGCTAGTACGGTTTGTTATTTTCTGTATGAGATTTATGACTTCTAGAACTAGGAATGTGTAGGAATTGTTTCGCTGCATAGTTTTCCTAACTGTTCTCATGTTAGCTTGCTAAGGGGCTAGCAAGGATTAAGTTGGGGGGTGTGTTGAGACGCAGAAAGTGCGCTCAACGCATTCCTAATTTATGCTAAAGTGTTTATATTCAGGTCCTAAGTGCGCGTGTTTACAACGTATTCTATTTTTATCATGCCATGCTGCATTATGTGTTTTCCACGTATATTTTATGTGTTTCGCAGGTGGACCACGAGCCGGGACCTTGATGGGTTAAGTTTGGACCTAAATCATTTCCCCATGCAGGCTCGAGCCCTCGGAAAATCGCTCGGACCGCTCAGCCAGGCCGCTGGACGCGGCCCAGCCCAAAATGACCCTGTCACGGCCATGACAGGTGTGTCATGCCCATGACTGGGTGCGGACCTGTGATTATTTAATCGTTGTTCGCTGCAGATCACGAATTGTCTTCAATTCTTTGAAACCCTTGACCTTGGAGCGGCGACAAAGAAAACCTAGGAGATCCAGAAGGCGATTAAACCTTGGGAGCACGCACAGAGACGACGACAATCTTCCGTACACACCCGGTGGGGAAAATATACCGACAAGATGCTCTAGACCAAGATTTGCATTGCCCGGTATAATTGTGTAGGCTTGATTAACAAAGTTTCAATTTTTATTTATGTCATTTATGCCGATCTGCGAATCGGATGCCGGATTGATGATTTGCCTGCCGTAGGGATTTGATTTGTGTGAAAAACTGCAAACCTGCATATTCATCTTTTGTGGTTTGGATTTGTTCTTGATGTTCTGTGACAACCATCAAGATTATCTTATTTAGTTTTGAGACTCCGGTATGCGTTATGCCTTGCTCTGCTTGAGATAGAATATATGTAAGCCAGCCTAGACTTTAATCGAACCGAATAATCAAACCATGATTAAAACCCTAAAATAAATCTGCATAAAATCGGGAAAGACTGAACAAACAAACCCTAAAAATCATGCACGACCGGATCTGGTTCGCGTAGTGCCCCAAAGGACGCAACACAGATCACGTTCGTGTTGTCTATGACACGACCGTGTTTGGCCTTGAAGACCACGGCCGTGATAGTTCTATCACGACTGTGTTGAGCTCCTCTAGTACGCTGCTTCCTGTTGCTCGCTCCAGTCGAGTCATCGCCTCATCCGGCGACATTTATCCTTTCTATCCTGCACTTTAATTATTGACTCAGACCCAATCGAATCACCCATTCGATATATCTTGCGAGGAACATAATTAATTCAACCTGTGCAAGATTTACAACTGTCCCGTGGATCGACCTCGACTCACTGCTATCTTCTTAGTGGTAAGCCGTGTATTATAAATTCTAAATATAGCGCGCCCGATGACGCGTGCTATCACTAACCTACTAGGCCCCGTCGCTTCTACGGAGGTAGAACCCATCGCCTAGGTATCTCTGTGCTTAGACCTCGACGGCGGATCCTCGAGGCCACACAGCGGCCAGGGAGATGAGTCCCGGGGCTTCCTCTGGGAACGCTCGTTTGGTCTGATGATGATTGAGGTGGAGTTGACACCTAATTTTCTCATAGAAACTAGGAAAGATTAAAGCCCAAATCTATCTAGCAAAAGGTATCAGCGACCGTGATAGTAGAAAGAAATGAAAGGATAAGGTATGGTCTGCGTTATTTGTTCTGAGATCGGGAGCCTGGTTAAGTGTTGGGAAGGTCGACTAAAAACTATTAGTCTAGCATCCAACACCCCCCTAGTCAGGTCTTTTACATCATGATTATAGTCTCAGGGACTAGGTCTCTCGTGCATAGATAAGGACGCAAGCTCGGGGCAAACTCCTATACAAATCCTAGAAAAAGCAGTAGACATATAAGCACATATGTAACATGACTTTGATCATCAATCCCTAACCACAATATGATTAGGAGGCCAACAATTTTAGGATTTTTGAGATGTGCGACATTTAGAAGTAGTCGGCTTAGGGGTTGAGGACTTACAACCTCGGGGATGCGACGTAGTCAGCTTTGAAGGTTAAGGGCTTAGGACCTCGGTGGTGCGACGTTAGGAGGTAGTCGACTTTAAAGGTGAGGGCTTAGGACCTCGGGGTTGCGACGTTTTAGGAAGTTGTTGGCTTAAAAGGGGTGAGGGTTTATAACCTCAAAGGTACGACGTTAAGTCGGCTTAAAGTGTGAGGGCTTAGAACCCCGGGATATGAGCTTTGGTTTGGATTTCCTTAGGGGATGACTTTGGTAAATGGGGCTTTGAGTCGGCTTGGGGTTATGATGACCGGGGATGGCCAAAACGGTTTTTGGACTTTTTTTAAATTGGTTTGGTTATTGTGAGGGCTTACGTTGGCCTCAAAACCATAACATGATTGAAATTAATAATCTAAGTCTAGTTATTTAGGAAACAGGTTATTCAGGAAATAACAAGCATTCAAATTCCCTTTACCATGAGAATCAGAAATTCTACAAAACAAGGGATAATGAATAATATATGATGTTTGTAGCTCGGGGCCACACAATATAGGATTGTGCCTGTCATTACAAGGGGTTAGACAAATATATGGCTGTGTATGGCCCGGAGCCATATTTTTTGTTTGATTCTCATGGAAAGTGATGTATGGGTTATCTGTTGGATCAAGCATTCATGAGGGGAATGTATGCGCGGGTTAGACCGACTTTTGGCAACGAATCCTTAGAAGACTATAAAATAAGGAGATAAAATTCTACCGTTCTAGAACATTAAATCCTCACCTTATATATTTGTTCACTCAAAGCGATTAAATTATATGGATAAGGTTTTGAACAACTTTGATTAATATTATAACACATCGGCTCAGGGCCATAAAATTCTACGTTGCCATTGGTCGATCGTCACACCACGGGGTAAGGGAACTCAATGTCTATACCGAAATGCATGTGATTGGTATGGATAAAATGATTTTCAGAACCGCATAACCGTGTTTGGATAATGAAAATTGGTTTAAAGTTTGAAAACTTTGAAAATCGATGGTTTTTATAAAAAGGGGCAGTTTTTAGGCAAACTTGTTCAAATTGGGTGAGTGGGTTATCTTACTCCAAAAATTATGAGATTTGGTGGAGATAGACTTTAAGATGTCTAGATTAGATATGAAAATTTTCGTAATGTTTAATCATGTGGTCTTAAAGATACGATCAAAACAGTGAGAAAGGTCGACTCCTCAGACTGTTTGACGTTTGTTGGTTTAAAAAATTCTGTAAAATCGGTCACACATCGGAAGTGAGTAAAATTAGAGTTATTTGAAAGCTAACGTCCTGATCAACGTTTTGACATAAGAATGACCTTGATCGGATCAGAATCCTGAGAGATATGATTTTTTAAAGTTGGCCATCATACAGCAGACACACCATGGAGGGTGAAACACTCAACCCTTAACATTTTTATCTTGGCCAAAAACAGTTTCTGGAAAAACTTTGGACACGTTAAATGAAAATGTTCCCATGGACTAAATGAAGTAAAATTTTGTATGAATGTTCAATAAGATGTCTATTTATGTTCTGGAAAGTTTCGTGGAAATCGATAAAATGGTTTGACAATTATGTATGAAATGGTGAAGAGTGTCGAAATTGGTGGACAGTTTGACCTTTACCCATTTAAAATCGTGTATAAAATCAGGTGGGTGATAAAAATGATCCAAACCAATTTTATTTGAAGGCTAACATACTGGAGGATATTTTGACATAAGTTTCACCTCTATTGTATTAGTATTTTGGGATATAAAAATCATACAAGTTGGGTAATTTTAACAGTATTCACCACAGTAACTAGGTGTTACCCAAAACTCGTAAAATTCATAACTCCCTTAATACTTATCCAATTGAGGCGTTCTTTATATCGTTGGAAAGGTCTTTAAAAGTACTAAAATTTTGTCTAGAATAATTTTTTTTGTGAGAACGAAGTTTTGATGGTCAAAATCTAGATGGAAGTTGAAAACTCAAAACTGTCCCGCGGAGGGGGCTTTGAGCCAATATTGATCGATTTCCATAGTGGAAAGATAGATTTGGTTACGCTAATTTTTCCCTTAACTAGTCCATGAATTGGTCTAGTATTAGAAATATTTCGGCTATTTTTAGAGGCCATAAAAATATATTTCGAAAATATTTTATGGGAGACAGAAAACCGATTTTTCTGTAAAAGTAGTTTTAAGTTGATTTTGAGTTTGAAAATGGTTAGTTGGTATTGGAAAAACATGATTTTCACAACAATAACATATCATCAGGTATGACATGAGTTACAGAAGTATATATGCATGCATCAAAGACAATGAGAGGCATAATAACTTCATACAAGCAATGAAAACACATTCATGAGAAAACGATAAAAATGCAAAGACACACGTATGAACGATCTCGTACCCTCACCTCTAAAAGAAACGAAAAGAATTTCGGTAACGCCGAAAATGATATTTAGCAAGTAAAATAATATTGCTATCGAACATATCTACCCCCGATGGATTGGATGGTGCAATCCGAGAATGGTGCGTAGTGAATTTCACTCCGATAGTTTCACTCGAGACTCAAAAAATAAAAACACATCAACGGGACGTTCATGCATGGGTGTCCATGGCTTAGAAGGGTGAATGGAGATGAAGATAGAGTTTAGACATTTTGTGATGCTTTGAGCAAGGAAGAGAAGAATAGGAGTATACCTTGGCTCTCTAATGATGAGAGGAGTTACTGGCCTGGATACTTCTTCACAAGAATAGGAGCTTCTCTTGTATTTTTCTTTGTTTATTGTGTGTGGAATAGAATGATAGCAAGTGGGAGGAAGAGCTCCTTATTTCCTTTTCTAAATTCTCTTGAGAATTGGCTACGGAAGACAAAAAGGGCTCCGGAAGAATCAGAAAGGGGAAGGAAAAAGGTCTCAATCCCAATGGGGTGGTGCCCATTTTATAGGAAAAAATTAAGGTGTGCATTGATAAAATCAAGGGCTGAGATGAGCTCCAATTTAATCCAAGGGTGAAGTTGGTGGAAGAATGGATCAAGTATGGACAAAAATGTTCCAAAAAGAAAAAAAGTAGACTTGTCTAACACTTTTTACAAATTGCCCTTGTGCCTTTTTGATGGATGGCTAGGAAGAAATTCGTAGAAAAAGGATTGGGGATAAAAATTAGATTGTACTGATTTTTTTGTGCACAGCGAGGGACCATGAGGCTGCCCATGTTGATTTAAAATTAAAATGGGCTTAAAAGAATCAAAAGACCTATGCTAGCCAAATGGTGGGGAAAGAATGAGGAGGAGATTCTAGGTTCAAATCCCCTTGACCTCAAAATTTTATTTTGAGGGTTTTTTAAAGAAATCAATTGAGGTTTGGCAATCAGTCGAGGTCAGAGGATCCAGTCGAGGTTTGAGAAAATTCAGACGAGGTTGTGAGCAGCTGAGAATGAGATCCAGTTGAGCTTGCAGAGGCAGTCAAAGTTGCAGAGGCAGTTGAGGTTGGAGAGTCAGTCAAGGTTGGAGCAGTCTAGACTGTGACAGTTGCGGTTGGAGAAGTCTAGACTGGAGCAATCTTAGTTGGAGCAGTCTTCGTTGAAGCAGTCGAGATTGGGGCAATCGAGGTTGGAACAGTTGAGAGTGGGGCAGTCGAGGTTGGAGCAGTTGAGATTGGGGCAGTCAAGGTTGGAGCAGTCTAGACAAGACCAGTCTTGGTTGAAGCAGTTGAGACTGGGGTAGTCAAGGTTTGAGCAGTCTAGACTAGAGCAGTCGAGGTTGAAGCAGTCGAGACTAGGGCAGTTGATATTGGAGCAGTCGAGACTAGGGCATTCGATGTTGGAGCAGTCGAGGTCGAAGCAATCTAGACTAGAGCGGTCGAGGTTATAGCAGTCTAGACTAGAGCAGTTGAGGTTAAAGAAGTCGATATTGGGGCAGTCGAGGTTGGAGCAGTCTAGACTAGAGCAGTCGAGGTTGGAGAAGTCTAGACAGGAGCAGTCAACATTGGAGCCGTGTAGACTGGAGCAGTCGAGGTTGGAGCAATCGAGGTAGAACCGGGCTTGATTTTGATTTTTATCACGGGGGCGCTTCCCCCGTAAACCCCCGCGACCTGACTAGGAAGGTCGATCCCCGTATGCGATGGATAGATAAGTCGAAACGTGCATACAACGTAGGCATGAACGATATTCAAGGTTGGAGGACCCTAAAAGTTAGGTTTTCGGTCGTGGTAAAATGATGGTTGTATCCCTAGGGCTCAAAAAGTGTTTTAAGAGGTCTGAAAACACTCGGGATGAACCAGAAGATGGGTACGGACAACTTTTAGGGTGTTAGAACCCCAAAAATCAGGTTTTTCGGTCATCGGGGTAAAATGAAGGTTTTACCCCTGGGACTCGGGAAGTAACCCGGGAGGTTTAAAAACACTCAGGATGGACCTGAAAATGAGGTATCGATGAAGCCATAAGGTTCAGGTGCCTTAAAAAATCACACTTTCGTAGGGATTGGTTATCGAGGGTGAAAATGACGATTTTACCCATCGGGACATGAACGAAGGTTGGGGAGGTCTAAGACCTTAGAGGTGACCCTAACAATAAATACGAAACTGAATTTCATGATTGTTGTAACACCCAATTCTGGGTGCTACCGGCGATAACCCGTGGAGGGGCCACGGGTCATTGAAGCCAATGGTACGGTAAAACAACATGCAAAGAGGTCATCAAACTAGAGCATAAGAAAGTAAGCTCGAAAATGATACATAAAATGGGGCAAGATCCACAACGGGAAAACAAATCCAACCAAAGAGTCATCCACTCTAAAAGTATATCAGAGTACATCAAAAACATGTCATGCAGCGGAAAGGGAAACATATAAATCCTAAGAGGCATCCACCGCTCCCCGCCGCATCCAT
>JAOWBR010151310.1:0-13421 GCA_028571145.1 Dionaea muscipula
AAAGTGAGAATTGATGATATGGAGCGATGAAGGGAGGATATTAAATGTTGATGGATTGTGTTTCTTATAAGAGATATAGGAAAAAAAAAAGTAAAAATGAAGGTGAGGATTGATGACATGAAGTGCTGATATTAAATATTGATGGATTGTGTTTTTTATAAGAGAGGGAGAAAAAAAAAAAATTAAGATAAAGGTGAGGATTGATGACATAGAATGATGAAGGAAAAAAGATTAAATATTGATGAAAAATAAAAAAAAAACACAAATTAAATATTATTGATTTTAAAACATCTTAGAGATCTCCTCTAGTAACAGAACAAAAAGAAAAAAAAATTAAAAAACATCACCAACCCATATGATAAAAACAAAAAAATAAATAAAAATAAAACATCACCCATACTGCAAAGATAAAAAAAAAAAAACTAAAAAAAATCATGTCTCCACCCATACACTCATACCGTAAAGACAAAAAAAAAATAAAAAAAAATCACCCACCTATCCTATCAATTTGATGTGAGACTGTGATAAAGAGAGAATATTAAATATTGATGGATTGCGTTTTTTATAAGACAGAGAGAGAAAAAAGTGAAGTTGAAAATGAGGATTGATGACATGGAGTGATGAAGGGAGAATATTAAATGTTGACAGATTGCGTTTCTTATAAGAGAGAGGAAAAAAAGTGAAAATAAAAGTTAAGATGGATGACATGGAGTGATGAAGGGAGAAAATTAAATATTGATAGATTGTATTTTTTATAAGAGAAGGAGGAAAAAAAGTAAAGATAAATATGAGGATTGATGACATGGAGTGAAGAAGAGAGGATATTAAATATTGATAGAAAATAACCAAAAAAAATTAATTTAAAAAAATATTAATTTTAAAAAAAAAGAAAAAAAAGGAAATAAAACGAAAAGAATAGAATTATAAAACAAAAATTACACTAACCTGCGTGTAATAAAGAAAAAATAAATAAATAAATAAAATAAAAATCAACACATCACTAACATACATGTACGGTAAAGGCAAAAGAAAAAAAATTTAAAAATTAAAACATCGCCCACCCATCCCATCAATTTGGAATGGGGGGTGCAATTATAAATTTACTAAAATTACATGTAAGAGTATCTCCAATGCTCATGTCATACCACCTGCCATTACTAAATTTTAGCAATTGCTATTCTAAAATCCATTCCAATGCACATGTCATTTCAATATCAAAAAATGACTTTGCCATTTTTATCAACTCGACAATTTTCAGCAAATCCAACCAACTCCCAAAAAAATTCCAACAAATACAGATAAATTTTTAGATTCAACACCAAAAAAAAAAAAACTGTCTCAAAAGCATAAATTGGGGTTACAAAATTCACAACAAAAATTCCACAAATCTAATAAAAAAAAATGCAACAAATGTAACAAAGACATTATTTAGATAGCTCGTCACATCCCAACTTCATCGACATCTTCCTTCAATTCACTACATGTATATATTAAATTTAATTATTGCTAATTAATTATATTTATTTATGTTAAATTTATTTGATTGAGGAAAGGTAGTTGAAAAAATAGTAGGAAAACAAGATATTACTATTATATTTCATGACTATTTTGAATTTGAGACAAGTTGTGAGAGAGACATTTTTAAGCCAATCATGACACCTCACATGTAAGTGGGAAGTCATGTATATTTTTTTGGACCAATTATAGAATGACACCTCAAATACAAGTGGATAAATTTTTTAAATCACATAAATAATCTCACATATATTTTTTAGACCAATCATATTAATTAGTTACCGTGCCTTAGCACGGGTATCCGTTAATCTATATTACATTGTGTGAAGATTTTGAATCTTTACACAAGTCCTATCTAATATACATGTCAAATCATCTCTCTCTCCTCTGTCTTCTTATTCCCACTCTTTCCTTTTTCATCTCTCCTCATTTTCTCTTATAAATTAAAAATATTATAGTCAAATTCTTAATTTTTTTTAGACGATGTAGTGTTTATCGTGCCGAAGGCATGGGTTTCTGCTAGTGTTAAAATATAGCATGTTTTCACTGGAGTAACATAGATAAATTATAATAAAATATCATTGTTCATAGTCAAAAAATAGCTTTGAAATGATAAATTTGACATGTTGCACCGGAGTCTAAGAGTACAAATATTAAAACAAGCGGATCCAGCTTTTAATGGGGGCCTGCAGGGACTATTGAATAGACTTCATTTGAGGTGGAAAGTGAGTAGGATTGGATTGGCAACTACACCAACATCGAGTATAGCTCTCATCATCCATTCTAGAGTAAACAGAGGAAAACACACTAGCCTTCTCAATAGTCAATACCATTTTAAGGTGCCAATCTTCAACCTTGACTCATCTCCAAGCAATGATCAATTGAGCCTGAAGGACTGGACAGCCTGCAAAATTGGGAATACCACGGAAAAATAAGAGTATAAGTCATACTCGTCCCTTTGCAAAATTAAGGTGCCAATCTTATTGAAATCAATAAGATATGGAGAGAGAGAAATCACATAGAAGCACCCAATTGATAAAAAAAGTAATGAATATTACAAGTATTGCAAGTTCGGATGAAGATCCCGATCTATTGAAAAGTTTTTGCGCTAAAGTGAGGAACACAATGTAGTTCTTGTATAAATGTACTTTGTTTGAAATGATGGGTTTGCCTTGGATGCTTGGTGGTAGACATTCATATATGGTGAAGAAGAGGTGATACTTTCTAAACTATTTGATTACACTGAAAAACTATCAACCGCCATTGAAAATGAATTTTGAACAGCTATAAATCCATGATGATAGCCTGTGGCAGTGCGAAAAACCAAACTTGCAGAGGGGGGAGGGGGGTTGCAGCGTCCATCTATGTCTTGGTGAAAAGAATGAAATTAGTTGCATGACTTATTTGCAGTAATAGCTCACCTTCTCTATTTTTGAACTATATCTTCCTGATTCCTCTTCAAGAAACTGCAGCACGTTCAACAGTCCGCAACATTTAGATTATACTTGCCATGCCTGCTACTGCTATAGATTCTGGTCTATACTTCTGAAATCTCAAAACAGAATAAAAAGACTTTATGGAGCTACTTAATCACAAGTAGCAGAACTAGCACTTTACCTGTCCGGTAACTGTGTAGAGTCTGTTGTACCATCCATTGTTTCCAATTGCAATTGCCGTATAAATATGTCTGCAACTCTCCCCAGGTTTTTGTAGTGTATATTCAATATAGTACAATCCTGATCAATTTCAAACAGGAAATTTTAACCAAGGGTGGTTTCATGTATTGCACGTCGACCATTCCAAAATCTTGCACAAACTGGTTACCAGAAAGATGGAAAAAAAAGATAGAGCACAACCCTGAAGTAGAAGCAGGAGATTTTACAATATTTAGCCTGCTTCTAGAATTTAAGGCAATCTAGAAAGTAATGTGCTCTATCTTGGACTCTTGTTTTAATATTGTAGAACAATAAAATTTCCACTAGTTGCTGGTTTCCTTAAGGAACATTTCCACTAGTTGCTGGTTTCCTCAATTGTCAAATCAGCTTGCAAGATGATTTGACATTCATCTTGCAAGCTTGTGGAACTGCAATTTTCCATTTTTCTGTGTGCAGTAACACGAGATCTGGGTATAGCTTCATTGTCAAATTACAGAAACCAGCTCAAATGAACAATCACATTTGAGCCAAGGTAACGTACATTTGGTCTACTATGTGTAAGAATATGCCAAATTGTCTCTATTTCGATGTGGAAACTATGTATATGAACGTAAAAATTTGCATGAGAAGACTGTTGGACTTCTCAAATCAGGCATACATGTGGTTATAGAACAACTCTGTTTGGTATCAAGAAATTTCAGCAGCGCAATTACCAGCAACTAAAAGGTGGAAATGTTCAAAGCATGCAATACCATTAGCTGATTTACTGTCTATGAGCTTTGCAGCGACTCCAGGGGGCCTCTGCCAGCTTCTATCTAGACCACTTACCTGCCAGTCACATATTATAGAATTGGGGCAGTAAGCATACTACTGATCATAGAATCATTGGAAGGAAAATTTTGTACACAGATGCTCACAAGGTTTTCAGCAAAGCCATCAACTTTTCCAAAAGATTCCAATCTGGTAAAATCAGGGCCAAGCCCTGTGATTACAACACTGACTGCATATATGCATAGGAAGACAAACATAAAAGCCATGAATTACTCATCATCATCATCATACACTAAGATAAGTGAATCTAATAGAATCTTTCTATGCTTGTTTTTTACCATTTGAAGTAGAAGCTTCCTCAGGGTAAAAAGCTATAACTGACTTAATCCCCTTAGCATCTCCCGAACCAACTTGCCAGTCTGTATAAAAAGTTTCAGTTATTTTACTATCCATACAATACAATTCTTACTACTAAATGTGTAATAGAATGGTGTGTTCTACTACAAGCTACTCACAACAATGGCGGAAAAATACTGGAAATTGAACTAAACAATCAAGGCAGCTAGGAAACAGTAAAATTGCTCTCTAGAACTGCAGTGAAATTAGGATAGGGAATTGAAGAACAGCTGAGTAATTAACTAGGAATCAAGGGAAGCAACTAAGAAGCAATGAATCGGCTAAATGTAAGCTAGAGATAAAATGACAGCATAATAACAATGTTCTTCCCTCCTCCCCTTACATTCTTTTCCTCTATGTATATAGCCTGATAATTAAGGATTCAAAGAAAATACATTTATGCAAATGGCACCTAACCTAGGGGACCAATGGCTGGCATAACCCGTAACTACCTCTGACATTCTCCAGCTAGGGGGAATGTTAAGTGTAGTTGAGTGTAACCCATCAAGGGTATTTTTGTCTTTGCAATACACTATATATATATATATATGTGTGTGTGTGTGTGTGTGTGTGTGATTTGTGAGTGTGCTAAGATTAACCTAGACACTTCCTCCTCCTCATTTTAGCTTACATTCCCGTTGGAAATAAGCTTGCTAATGGTTTTCTTCCCCTTTTTTCATGGAAGTTATGTGGCTGAATGCCATTGCCAAATTACCAATCCCAACCATGCATCCTATTTAGTATCTCCAGTTGGTTGTTGTTACAATGGATTGAAAGCTCTACCAACTGACTAACGAGATCGTGAATATTATGCATCATACCTCGAGGAATGTAGATCTTATACTTGTTAACATCGTCTGAGTAAGCACGAAACGCCTCTGGAACTTCTGAAACGGAAAAGGTCTTGTAGTCGTACATAGTACTGGTTAAATTAAACGGGGAGATCAAACGAAGCAGTACAGAATAAAGACTAATAAATTCATATGATGTTTTCTTTGTCTGGTTTATCGAAATTAAATTACCTAATTTCACTCCCTAGTTGCCAGATTAGTAGCTTGCAATCAAATGATCGGAATGCATTGAGGAATTAAAACTAATGAAAAACTAGTTGCAAAGTAAAATACCATCCAATGCATGTGCAGGCGAGGCAACAAGAAGAGGCAGCAATAAAGCAGCGAGGCTCAAGGCTCAAGCTCAACGACATGTACAGCATAGCCCCTCGCCTTTTCACACTAAAACTACAGCAGTAGCTAGCAACAACAATTACCAGCACTTTGAATCAATCAAAAAATCAACTACGATCTTTGTTTTGTTTAATCCACCTTGTGAATTATCATCGGAAGCGAGATGATGGAAGGCACGAAGCTGATTGTTAGTGTTGACGGGTAAAATATTAAAGCCTTCCCATGTGTTTGATGAAGCCTTGGGCGTTGGACGAAGTGTGTTGCTTAGGATGATACCGTGTTTGAGCGTTGTCCATGGTGGCCGTTGAGCATTGATATGCTACTTGTAGCACGTTAATGGTAAGGAGACAGCTGGGTTTTCTGTATAACTTGAGTGATTGGCGTCACATGGATGTGGTATACAATGAATGGTTTGGATCTTGTGTTCTTCTATTGATTTATTTTTCTCATTCCCCCATTTTGTTTACCAGGTAGTTGAGTAAGTCTGGTTCCCTGATCTGGGTGTTGTCAACAGGGTCATTGTATATACAATAATAATAAGTATATATGAAAGTTGAGGTTGAACTTGTGTTTGTTCTAGGTTGTACACTACACAGCTTCTGTTTTTTTCTTTTTTAACAAGATTGCAACACATCTATCTGATAATGTCAAAAGACTCAAAACATGGTTGGGCAAATTGCCAGTTTTAAATGTGCATGTTAACAAGAGTGAAAGAGTCACCCCGAGAATGTCAATCAAGCTAGATAGTCTGATAATATATATTAAGATTCTGAACAAGCCTTTCCCTTGATCAAATACATCATTTTTTTGATAGGATGATTAGTTAATAAGATCATGATGTGTGTTTAGACTTTGGGTTTGAGCTCGCGGATAATTAGTTAATCTGCTTGGAGATCGACTTAGCTTTGGGTTACTTTAATGCGTTTCGCACTGCTCGTTTCTTTATTGATGTAATTCTCTCATTTATATCAATAAAGTCTCTTTTCCTGATCAAAAATAAATAAAAATTGATAGGATAGTGGGAAGTTTGGATTAATCTCAATGGTGTTGGTAGGTATAGCTAAGTAATTTTATGTTCATGCCTAGCTAGTAATTTAAACTAAAATGAAACGAAAGCAGCTTGTTACAAATATTATGAATAATAATATTATCTTTGTATTCATTTTCCAAAAGGAGAAAGAACAGCCATGTAAATAGGATCGACAGAGGAGTCTTAATTAATCTCCATCTTCATTGCCCATATCATATCCATAGTCTCCTTCTTCCATATCCTCTTCCTGTGGGGCTTCCTCGACATTAGTCGGATCGCCATACACATTATCCATCTCGATCATGGGCTCATCCATCCCCTTCTCTTTCATCGATTCCAAGTTTTCATCGCTACAGAATGAAGCGTAGGGTTTGGAAACCTGTAATCAATCAACTGTATCAGAACTAAGGCCATTCATACACTCCATAGTATTACTGAATCACAAACAAAGAAGGTTGTAGTTTTCCCTTCTGATGCCGGGAAATTCCAGAGAAAGAATATTATGGCATCATGGAAAATTCAAGTGTTAAAAGCAATTCTTTATGCTTGGAAAGAAGCAAGATGAAAATGGAAAAACAGTGAGCAATGCCACAGGATTTGTGGAGCCTCATCGCTCGTTTGCTCTCATTTAACATTCAGACTATTCAGTTATACAATTTTGCGTGCTATTTCATTACATTCTGAGTACTTGTTTGCTCATAATGGAAGAAGGGTTTCTAACATAACCTGGACCGGCTCAAGGCGTGAGCAGGTCATGTTTGGCTTTAGCTGTTGTATTCAAGGGTGACCATACCTAGGAAAGCATGAACTACCTCACTTAGAAGCCAATAACCAGAGCAATCGTGCGAGTTGAGTGTATGTAACCGTATGGGTCAACCATTTAGAAGCAACACATCAAAGTGCAGGTTGCAGGAAAAACTTTTTTTTTTTTTTCGGTAAGTGGTTGCAGAAAAAACTTACCTTCAATAGACGCTCGTTCTTTTCAGCATGTGCTATGAGATTGTGCCAATGCTGGTTCTCCTTCTTCAACGTTGATGCAGAACCTACCACCTATGTAGGCAATCAACAAGTAGATTTTCAGGCAAGGGATGAAATTTGATCACAGAATCCTCCTTTAGGATTTAGCTCAAAACATTTTCATATCAGCACATTTTCAACTTGATAGAAGTGTCATACCAGAACAGAGGATTTAGCTCTGGTAATACCAACATTCATACGCTGATAATCTTTAACAAATCCAATGACTCCGTCTTCATTTGCCCTAACACAGGAGAAGATTGCAACATCTTTTTCCCGTCCCTATGTAGATAGACAATCATACAGAGTATAAACAGGTGATACCACTAGCAACAAAGAGTAACATTGAGAACAAGCAGATGCATAAGATAGCCAAATAAAGCAAAGTCCTCATCCAAATAGTTGGTGTATTGGTTAAAAATGAATCTTAACTTGTCCTCTATCAAAGGTACTCAAATGCAAGCACGCATAGAGAAAGGCAAATGGACAAGCAAAACAATTGTAAAACCAGAAGATTACAAGGCCCATTTCGGAAGGAAATTGAATATTTCAAAAAGAGAGAATATATTTCAGAAAAGGGGGCATTAAAATCCACCAATTGTTCTCCACTTTCTTGAGAAAAAATAATTTTACTTTGGCATGCTCTCCAATGCTATGTCGTGACAAAATTGATAGAACACGGCGATAATCATAGTGCTAGTGCCAAGCTGAAACTTTAGTGTGGTATGGAAGATGCCATTGTGGCAGCTGCAGTAATACATTCATTCATGGCTATAGAATGCGATCAGGTTGAGGTAAGGTTTGCCGGTAGTGGAATGGCCATGGAGCCATTTATGTGGCCGGCGAGGTAGGAGAAGCAGTATGAAGTTCTGATGGTTGGATGGAAATGGCAACGCAGAGGTTGTGCAAGCCAAACTTTATGGGAAAGAGAAGGCAAACTCTTCCACAAATCAAATTTAAAGGGAAATTGGAAGCCAGGTAACTGGTATCGTTATGGCACTGGTACTTTCATCCAAGCAAACCCGGCATGAAACAGTAGGAAAAATGCCCTCACCTGAAATCCATCAACGGTATTTATGTCCACCACTTTCTCTGGCTCGATCGCAAATATCTCTTGAAAACGTTCCCTGAATAGTTTGACCTGCTGCCTGTAGGGGGATATAATAGCAAGCCTTGAGCTTGACTTGAGCTCCGGATATTTGTCCACCAATTTCTGATACAGGAGGAGGACAAATTCAACTTCGTCAACATTTATCCAAGACCCACTTCCAGGTGGTTTAGACTCTTCTCCCTCATGTATATCAAAGAAGCAAAATGGTCCAAAGCAGCGATAATCATGCCATAAACGCTTTGCCTGCTCTTCAACATCCGGCCCATTCTCCAGTTTACCACCATAGAACTCCATAGAAGGAAAGCTGCTTATCTGTTAAAAGAATTATACTCAGGGTTAATTTTTAAAAAGAAATATTACAGGAATAGTTATTGAATTAATGTGAAAGACGCAAGGAAAGTTGTGAACAGAAAATCAAGCTCATTGTTCTTATCACATGGCATTGCTGTCAGTGCAGAAACTTATGTAAGAAACATCTTTGCTCAGATCCCCTTCTTCCCCCACTTAAAAAGAAAGGAAACAAATCACTCATATCGTGAATACGATAGAACACCACATCAAACACATTAAGAAGCTACTCACACTTGGATGCATGCGGTATTGAGTGTCCAGCATCACCACTGGATAGCCTGCCCTCTGGAATCTCTCGAATAAGCTCATCCCATATCTACAGCAAAAAGCCACCACAATTCAATTTGAGCAGATCTGAAGCAGAAACCCAAGCAAACAAAAGACGATGATTTCTAAATATTTAAACAGCCTCACCGTTTATCTTTTGCCTTGGAGGAAATCACAGTGGCAGGTAACTGAACTGGATCGCCAACCTAGTAACAGAGAGCCAATTTTTACTTGCGGTCAATGCAGAAGATTTCTCGAGGCCTTCAACAATTCATGCAACAACTAATACTACCGGATATTTCTTGTTCTCGGCAACCAGTAATTAGAAAGCATGATACACGGAAGTACTTTAAGCAAGAAAAGAAACAGGTTTCTAGACATATAGAAGCCATCTGCCACGAGAGTCATCAAGACTAACTCATTAAGATACTGAAGCTGGTGTAAATCCGATTAGCAGTATCTTCACGTCACGAGGTCCTGATTTTATGTCTTTGGAGAGGCCAGCGTCAATCAGGTTGACATAAAGTGGCAATTATGGTAAACCATAGGCTTTCCCCTAACCATCTTAAAACTAGATCGTCAACCTGCTTTAATAATTCAAACTTTGCTTCGAATTTATGCTAAAACAGAGTACTGTTATAGTATAGAGCTGAAACAAGCTAAACAAAGCATTTCTGGTGGCTACTATAACCCACTCACTTACTGTTCAACCATGTCTAGGACAACAAACCCATTCACTTATTGTTTGCAGTCTCAATCAAAGGACTTCCCAACAACTGTGGCTAGTACAACCTGCATTTTTGGTGTGCCAACCAACTTAGATATTCTTAGATGATTAGATCATCTGATGATGCTATGTTCACTAGCAGTAAATGATATCATGCTTGATATCTTCAGAGCCCATAACCATTTCAACATCCTCATCCATGTGGAGGTAGTTTTTGTAGAGTACCAAAAGTTTTCTAGTTTCTCAACCTTCAAGCCCATACGACATAGCAAATGCAGTAGACCATAAAATTGCCATTCAACCTTTGAGGTACTTAAATTAAATGATCACAATGCTTGAGGTACTTAAATGATCACCATGCACATCTTCAGTGTATCTAATCCTCTCTTAGATGCACCTATTATAGAGTCTTGGTTGCCTGGAATTATGTTAGTACTATAACCACAGGAAGTGAATAGAAATCCTCCCTTTTCAGAATCCCACGGTTACAGATTGACCTTTGTGTTAGCGAGCCTTGAGCAGTGAATAGTTTCTGTTTCTGTGTGATTTAAATGTGTAGGAATTTGGAGATCCTCGCCTCCCCGTGCAATTTGTAGTCGCCATATCCGTAAGAGATGTAAAAGATATTGCAAACGGTGCATAACACCCCAGGATCATCTTTCCTTCAACCACTAAACTTCCACAGGTACGTTATTGTAAGACGTCTCCAAGGAAAACCGTGTACAAATTCTCCTTTCCCAAACTTTTTCAATGTTACTTCTAGCTGAAATACATAGCTTCAGTAATTAATCCATGGAGAATAAAATTCAATTGATTTGCTTATTCCAATCATGGTCCAGGCTTTTCTTCGATCACTATTTTCACACACCCTAGTTGACCTCGATGAAAATGCATATATAATGGACTCCCAACCATTAAGCATCAAACAAGCAGTGACTTCATGACAAAGACAAACATCTCATGTAGCACACGTTCCTCTTGAACTAAGAATCGACAAAGCCAATCCAAATCCATTCACAGTATGACAATGATGTGATGGCATCAAATGCAAGGAATTCCAAAGTGCAAGAATAGCACAAGATTGTACCAAGAAAACTTGTTTGCATCCATTTATCAGCGGAACAAGAGTCGAAGATTCCACCTGTTTGAGGAGGAGAGAAAAGGTAAGGCACGTCAATTGAGAAACAACTACATTAATATACATAGAGAAGCCAAAAAAAAGCATAGAATACATTGTGCCAAGAACCAAATTCGCCAAAACTGCTTTCCTGGTTGAATCTGACAATTCTACTTTGTCAAAGTTATCTCAGGATCTAAGTAAACCAGTAGGAGTTCAAGAATAAGCCACTGGTTTTGATCAAATTGTTAGAGTCCAATTAAGCTAGTTAAGTTGCATTGATTATCCATTCTAAATGATTCAACTGCTTCAGTGCATACAGTACCATAAAATTGTCGGTAAGTGATAACAGTTTACAAGTAGCAACTCAGCATAAAAGCAGCGAGTATTAACACATGCTGCATGCAATAGATAACGAGTAGTCTAATACAGCCAGCAGATGAAAACAAACTGACAGTATTCACCAAATAGTAACAGTTGGTTATGAAACATATTTTGAATCCAATACAGTGCAAAAGTCCCTCTGATGTCTAATTTGTTGAAAGTCCAACAAAACAAATCTAGTTATATTGAAAAATAAAAACAAAAAATTGAGCTTTTCATTTGCTTTTTCTTGGGAGGGTATTGGGCGAGGTAGGGAAGTCGAGAATCGGGGGTGGGGAGTGGGGAATGAGAGGCGGGTATAATCACGACCTTAGCTATAGTCAAATTTATTGGATAATGGATTGGAGAAATCTATTGATCCAACAGTCTCCAGCACATTTTGTCAAAATCAAGTAAAGGGTCTCTTTGCCAAAAGTGAAGACAGAGCTGTAATACAGCCTCTTCAACAAGCATGATACAACAGCATGAAACTCTGTTTATTTTCAGTTACCGAGATCTTTCCATTCAACAAAAAGACAGGACATCTAAAATGATATATTACATGTCTTAGAAGATGCAAGAAAGTATAAGGAAGAAAGCCCATCCCTAGCAGATGTGACAAAAAAACATCACTTACAGCTTGTGCGGCTTCATCTATCACAACAACATCAAAACCCCGGCTCAGTTTTGTAAAAATTGTCGAACCACTGAAGCTAAGAGTTGAGAAAACCTGTCACAGAAAAATAATCAGGAAGTGGAAGAGAACAATAATTCCAATTTAACTAAGTGACCCATACAATCACAGATTCATCCAAAATTGCAGCTCGAATACTGTCTGTGTCCTGTCCAGAAGCTCCAAGTTTCTGCTCTACCATCCCAGCTCTCTTTTGCTCTACCTTGAAAGCAAAATAGACCGGAAACACCTTAGATCCCAGAATGGTTATGAAAGTAACAAGAGGAGGTAACTGCTGCTTGGGGAAAAGGCATTTATGCAGTGTTTTAAAAGGTGCAAAGCACACCGAGACGTAAGGCGCAAGGCGAAGGTGTGCGCCTGATCGAAGCGAGACGCACAAAAAAATTAAGTATTTTCAATATACGAGGGGCATAAAATAATTAAGCATCAGTCATTAATAAGATAACTAGCATCACAAATGGCATAATATAGGAAGTCCAACATATGATTACTAGCTGCTAAGTTCTAAATTAAGTGAAACAACATAGGAACATAGGGTGACACAATTCTAATCAAAGCCAAGTTTCCAAGCTAAATAGTTAACAACTTGAAACAATAAAAACTCTTCATCAACAACACAATCATTCATCAAGAAGTGTAAACAAATTCTCTTAATCCAAATCTTCATCCACATCAACACTAATATCTGCTTCCATATATATTCTCCATATTCTCCTCATCAGTTGTTTCAAATAAATCGTCTCCTCTTTTTTTTGTTTAATTACAATATTGTTAACTTTAACCTAAAATTTTTTCGGTAAAAAAAAAACTGTAACCACACCTAATCAAATAGGCCTCGCCTGAGGGTATGCCAAGCACTCTGGGTGCACTTTGTGCCTGAAGCGCGCCTTTTAAAACCTTGCATTTACGCACTTCATTATTAAGTCAAAGAGGCCCTAGAAAAAAAATGGTTTTCCTATGATATTCATCACACACACACACACATGGGTTTGAATAGTCTTTTGGTGTGTAAGGGTTCTGGTGATATGAAAAGAATTATGTAATTCCCCTGTTAGCATAGTGGAATCTAGCCATTCTCTTCCCCATGATTTTTCCTAGGACTTGGAAGGTTTTTCGTATAAATCTATGGCCTACCCCTTACTCCTTATTTCATTCTCTTCCCATGTGAGTTGTTTGCTACTGCCACAAGTTATTCACTTCATATCATTCTCTTTACAGGGAAT
>JAOWBR010151321.1:0-13419 GCA_028571145.1 Dionaea muscipula
AAAGACTATCAAATTATTTGACAAATGTTATCGTACTTTTAAAATAAAAAAATGGTGAGATGATTTATTATTTTGATGGCTAGCTTACCGAACTATTCCACAAATGCTACAGAGCTGTTTGACAAAATTTACCGTACTTTAAAAAAGAAATAGAAGTGATGATATGATTTTTTTTTTCCGGGTGATCTTAAGAACACTTTTGATAACCAAAACTCAAAAGTCAAAATTGGAGCGGCACAAGCACGAGAAGGAACAACCGAGCCTCCCAGTGAGAAAGAGTACCCATAGCAAGAATCCTTCACTCAAAAATTGAGAATCGTTCGACAATCTTAGGGTTTTTTTGTTGGGTGCAATCCAAAGCATCAATTTTGTAGCTCAA
The DNA here is from genome assembly GCA_028571145.1 of Dionaea muscipula. Classification (NCBI taxonomy): domain Eukaryota; kingdom Viridiplantae; phylum Streptophyta; class Magnoliopsida; order Caryophyllales; family Droseraceae; genus Dionaea; species Dionaea muscipula. The sequence goes on from JAOWBR010151321.1 coordinate 380, forward strand.
TTTCTCAGATTAGCGATTTAAGCTGCCGATGCAAATTGTCTCGCTTCTGGGAAGAAGCAAGAAATTTCAAATTTCGGGGAAATTCAACGATCTATTCGAAGCCATTGATGTCGTGGGCTGGCCCTGAAGACCTTTTTCTTTCCACTTCCCTTGCTACCTATCTTGACAGTGAGCTTTCATCGCTCTCATCTCATCCTATACAAAATCATTGCGTTTTTCCTTTGCCTGATTCTTCTCATGGGTACGCTATGTAATTTTTGTTGTTGGGTTCTGTTCAGCTTGGATTTTGTATAAACTTGATGAATGCCTCTGGAAAATTGATATCTTTCTAACCTGTGTTTGTTGGCAAATGTGTTGAGTATCAGAGCATCCGCAGCATTGTTCTTTTTTTTTTTTTTTATGTTAATTAGCGTTTTTATATGAGGTAAATGTAAAAAGTCGGGTTCATTTTTATTTTTATTTGTTAACAGTTGTTACTGTAAAGGTAAAAGGTTGGGTGCATTTTTATTTATGAAGAGTTTGTTAGTGTTGGATAAAATGTGCAGTTAAATTTTTTTGTGCTTTAATAATGTCAGTATCTGTTAATTGTTTTGTTAAAACATTGTAGACATTTTTTTTACCACCATTACACCACCTTCCAGGCTTCCACCACCGGACCACCAGTCGGCCACCATCATAATCAACAACCATATCTAGGCAAAACATGAAGAAACCCAGATTCATCAACCAAATCATCATCATAGGGGAAAAAACATGAAGAACTCTGAAACCTAGCAAACCATGGAGGTGTTCATCGAAACCTGGAAACCAAAGAACACCAAGTCGAAACCTGAAAACCAAGAAAACGACAGATACAAACCCAGAAAATCAATGGATACAAACCCAGAAAATCAATGGATACAAACTCAGAAAATTCGTAGAACACCAACGAATCAAAACCCAGTCGAAAGTGAAGAACCTAAACCCATCCGAAGAACTGGGACCCAAAATAAAAAATCGAAATAAAAAAATCATCAAAAATGAAGAACTAAAAGCAAATCGAAAAACCAAACCAAAAAATGGAAGCCCAGATCTAGAGGCATCGAGGAGGGGGAGAAAACAAAAATCAAAACACCAAATCGAAGAAGACACCGGTGAATAGAGGCGGGGAGAGTGGTGGCCTCAGACCATTCATCATTGTCGGCCAAACACATGACGCTGGTAAAGCACCTTCCTGCCTACATCTCGGCGGCTCCTACTATGGGTGTCAGAGACGGCGGTGATAGAGCAAGGGGTCATCATTGGCCATGGAACATGGATCAAGGAACACTGCAAATCGAATGGGCACAGTGTCATCTCACACAAGCAAAAGCTACTGCCATTGCTATCTGTAGCAAACCATCTAGCAATTGCTAGATTTAGCGAACATTAACAATGGTTAACAAAGCCTTGTTGGAGCTCCAAAGAAGGCCTTTGTTTTGCTAACTATGGCCTGTCAGTAGCAAAGGGAGTTTAGCAAAGGAAAAACACCCTTGTTGCAGAAGCTCTTATGCATGTACTGTTTCTAGATCTATAGCTTCATTAGTGTTTGCTATCCCATGTCACGGCATCAACTTGAAGCAGAAGCAATCAGGATTGATGTGTGATATAATTGATCTTGGGCTTCGTGATGGGTGAGAATTGTATTGGGAAATGCCATGCTTGTGTGTTGACTGAAGGTTCAGGTCCTTATTTGACCTTCAGGGAAGTTAAAACCTGGTGAAATGTTGTTCAGAAGATCGAGTCAATTCAAACTCTAACTTAGCCTTCTTACTTGGATTTGAGATAATTGTTATAAGTGAGGGAAAGAACTGAACTATTTGAAGAATTGAAAAGATTACACTTGAGTTTCTGTTTTTTTCATACTTACAAATGATTCTAGGTGCTAACTATATATAGTCTAAGACACCCTTTGACCGAATGGGTGTGTCTTCTAGGTTAGCAGTTGTATAACTTCCTTTAGCCGTGACTCCTTAAACATTTGTGTTTCTTTGATGATTTGTGTCTCTATCCTTGCATCCATGTGCCTTGCATGCATATCCATACATTCATGCATGTGCATTAAGTTAAGTTTAACTTTCAACATGCTGCCTTAAACTTAACTTGGCTCCATCTTGCATCCCGAGTTGGCGAGCTGCTCCTTCAATTTATTAAAGATTGAAACCTCCAATGATGTAGTGAAGATATTAGCCACTTGATCATGTGTTCTCACATAATCTATCTCCTCCTTCTCTTTCACATGCTCACGAATGAAATGAAAATGCACATCGATGTGCTTACTCCTCGTGATGAACTGAATACTTTATAAGTGCAATAGCGGACTTGCTATCAAGATAAATCTTCATAGCTCATCGACCAAAATTAATCTCCTTAACAAATTTCTTAACCATATAGTATGATAAGTGCAGGATGACGCAACAACATATTCTACTTCACATGTTGAGAGGGTCACTATTGGCTGTTTCTTTGATGACCATGTAATAACTGTGTCTCCTATGTAAAATACAAATCCACTAGTACTTTTTCTATCATCATGTCTCCACCCCAATCACTATCTGAATAGCCAATAAACTCATGATGTGAGTACACGTATAAAGCCATGAGACAAAGTACCTTGAATGTATATGAGAATTCTTTTTGCACGTATAAAGTAGCCTTTCAGTGACTTGACTTAGGCTCTTCAAGAAATCAACTTACCGACCCAACACCATAGAGAATTTTAGGTCTCATGCAAGTAAAGTATCTCAAGTTACCAATTAAACTTCGATACAATGTGGCATCGACGATACTGCCATCATTGAACTTAGATACCTTTATTCCACATTCCACATTCCACAAGAGTAGCTACTAGGTGACAATCCTCAATTTTAAACTTTTTCCGGCAATTGCTTTGCATATGCCTCTTGCGTTATGAAAATACCCTCTTCATTGTGCCTCACTTCGATGCCAAGAAAATAAGACATCAATCCTATGTTAGTCATGTCAAACTCCTGCTACATAGCAAGTTTGAATTCCGAAAACATGGCTGGATCACTCCCTATGAAGATGAGGTCATCAACATATAAACACACAAGCAAAATGTGTCCATCCTTGTTCTTGAAGTATAATGCATGCTCATAGGGACATTGCACAAATCCTTGTTCTTTAAAATAAGCATCAAATATGGCATTCCATGCTCTTGGTGAATGCTTTAACCCATATAATACTTTCTTCAGTTTAAGAACTTTGTTTTCATTTCTTTTCTTCAAATATTTAGGTGGATGTATTTCACATCCATTTGAAAAATCTTCCGCTTATGTTGAACGACTAAGGATATAAGCAACCGGATGGTCTCCATTCGAATAACGGGGGCAAACACCTCATCATAATCAGTTTCAGCTTGTTGCTTGTGGCCTTCCACCACGAGTCTAGCTTTGTATTTTTCACTCTCTCCTTGAGCATTCTTCTTCACTTTGTAAACCCACTTTACTCTGATGGATTCCACACCAACGGATACATATGGTCGATCCCATATAGTAGGATTTGGTGATGAGAATGATGACGACGACTCCAATGGGTTCCACATTCTCAATGGAAGTAATCTCCTCATCCATTGTTTTTCTCCATTTTGAGTCCTTGACAACATCTTCAAAAACAACAAGTTCTTCATTAGCATAAAGGCAAACAAGATTCAACTCTTGTGTTACCTCATAAATTTCTCATAAACTTCTAGTCTTTGGTGTCGTAGAGGTCCCTTGAAGTGATGAACTGTCAGACGATGGAAGTGGTGCAGGAGCTCTAGGAGATAATGGCAGTGTAGTCTCCAGATCCATCACCTTCTCACCTTCCTCCTTTGGAATCATTCTTATGTTTGCACTCTAATTCCACGAAACATTCTCATGGAACTCCACATCTCCGTGCACATGAATCTTCTGATCTTTGGAATCTTCTGTTCAGCATTTGTTAACCAATGAAAACAAATGCTGAGCTCTTATTATCAAGCTTGTCTTCTCTGGTTTGGGACACGTGCATAGGCAAGACAACCAAACACCTTTAAGTGAGAGATGTCGGGTTTTACACCACTCTAGGCTTCTTGTGGTGTAATGTTCTCCACGTTTTTGGTAGGGCACTTGTTTATTAAGTAAACAACACAATTTTCGAGTATGACCTTGTTCTTTTTTGTCACTCCATTTTATTGTGGAGAATATGGTGCTGTTAGGAACCTTTGTGTCCCATGTGCTTGACAATAATTCTCAAATGCTCTAGATGTGTATTCTCCTCCTCGAACCGATCTCAATGCTTTGATTTTCTTCTTAGTCTCATTCTCCACGAGTGCCTTAAAGTTCTTAAATACTTCTTACGCCTCTAATTTCTGCTTTAGGAAGAACTCCTATGTTTTCCTGCTGAAGTCATAAATGAATGTTAAGAAATAACGATGGAGGAGAAATTGGTCCACATATGTCCGTATCAACAAGTTCAAGAGACTTCTTTGTACGATAGATAGACTCTTTTGGAAAACTCATCTGAGACTGTTTCCCGAACACACATCCTTCACAAAATTGATTTGGATGGTCAATCCTTTCACCATTTTCTTCCTGGCCAAAAGGTTAAGGGCTCCAAAATTAAGATGTCCCATCCTTAACTGCCATAGCCATGAATTACTTTGTACAGGCACTAAGATATTTGCAACATCATGTCTTATGTTCAACACAAATAAGCGATTCTTGGTCATCTCTACATGAGCAATTAATTTGTTGTTTTCATCACATATGAAGAGGTATCTTTCATTAGCACATTATATCCCTTTTCCCAAGAGTTGACCCAAACTGAGAATATTGATCTTCATGTCCGACACATAGTAGACATCAGAAATAAATTGATGACTGCCATTCTTGACCAGATAAGGATTTTTCCTTTTCCCTTTACTTTTTACTTGTGAGGAATCTTCAAAAGAAACTTGGCCATCAACTGACTCATCAATCTCCACAAACATTTCTTTGCATCCGCACACGTGATTACTCATCCTACTGTCTAGGTTCTACAAATCATGTTTTGCATCATCAGCTCCTTTATTTGCCAACAAAAGAACATTATTTTCTACTTCTTAACTCCCTCTTACAAAGTGAGCCGATTCATCGACCCGAACATTGTGCCAACACTCCGAGGCATAATGACCAACTTTATTACAATTATAACAACGAACCTTTAATTTGTCATTCCTTCTTCCGTTGGAATTGCCTCCACGTCCATGGTTCCTCTTGGATTTTGGTTCCATTCTTCATCAGTGGATTGCTTAGAATGAGCTCTATCAAATTCACGGCCTCTTCCACAGCCTCTTCCGTTGCTAAAACCATGACCTTCTTTATAGTCATTTTTCTTTTCGTTTAACGAAAGCTTGCTTTGAAGGACTTGGTCCAACGACTCTTCATTCTTTCTCCTCATTAATCTCTCCTCGTGAACTTGTAAAGATCCCATGAGTTCGACAACGGTCACTCTTCAAATCTTTCGACTCCTTGATAGCAACAACTATATACTCGAACTTCATATTCAACGATCGCAAGATATTCTCAACTACTGTCATGTCTTCAAGAATTTCACTATTTCTCCTCAACTGATTCACAACGGTTAACACCCGTGTGAAATACTCGGAAATAGACTCTGCTTCCTTCATATGCAACGCTTCAAATTCTTCCTATAGAATTTGAAGACTACCTTCTTCACCTTATTTGCCCCTTTATAGGAATTCTCTAGAATGTCCCATGCTTTCTTGGCCTTCGTAGCACCAACAATCTTCTCAAACGCGACTTCAACTACCCCTTATTAAGAAGAGGGGTTTTTTAGCCCTCTTTCTTATGTCTCTCAAAGCTTCCCTTTTAGCAGTCGTTTCTTGTTGGGGTTCATCGTACCCCACTTGGGAATCTAGCAGTGCTTTCATCTGAATACTCCAAGTCTCGTAATTGGTGCTAGTAAGGCAAGGAACCGGAAATTGGAAGCTAGTGGCCATGACTTTGATACCTCTTTAATGAGATAATTGTTGTTGTGAGTGAGAAAGAATTGAATTATTTGAAGAAGAGAAAAGATTATACATGAGTTTCTAGTTTTTTTCATACCTACAAATGATCCTAGGTGCTAATTATATATAGCCTAAGACACCCCTTGACCAAATGGGTGCGTCTTCTAGTTTAGCAGTTGCATAACTTCCTTTAGCTGTGACTCTTTAAAGAGTTGTGTTTGTTTTGATGATATGTGTCTCTTCCCTTGCATCCATGTGCCTTGCATGCATATCCATACATTCATACATGTGCATTAACTTAAGTTTAACTTTCAACAGGATTTTCACTACCAATTTCATCTGCTTTTAACTGCTTTTAACTACTTAACTACTTATAAGTTGTTAGGAGAAACCAACAAATCACAATCTGTCAAAACAGCGAAAATATATCAGTTTGTCCTCTATGTGTGAACCTAGTGAGGAAGTAATAATAGTAATGATGCAAATAACAAGACATATAAAAACAATAGCAGACATGCAAATTACGCAATATATGCGGAAAACCTTCTCGATGTGGGAAGGAAAATCCATGGGACCGAAATTTACCACAAACCTTTTCTATCACAATAATAGGTACATCAAGAATCCTCTTTAGCCAATATTAGACACACATAATACCACAACGATACAAGGGCAAACCTAGGACAGAAATCTTAATAAGAATAATAAATGAACTTCATCCAAACCTGAACTTGGGGAAGAATGATGGGAACCACTCTCTTCAGAGCAATCCGATGCCCTACAATCTTCTCCTCTGTCTCGTCCTTGATCCATGATTGTGTGACATGTCAATGTTTTCTCTGTTTGGTGTCTTTGGAATCTCCCAACCACTGTCGACATAGGTATCTAAATCTATCATATTTGTGGAATTGTTTTCAAACTGATTCTATCTTGGGCGTTAAATAACATGCAACGGGTGATGTGATTTATGGGCGAACCTCGTCAAGGAGACGAAATCCATTCGAGATCAACTCGCCTAAGATCTCTTCAACCGGCTTGGGATCGATCCGTGACCCGAACTCCTTTAATTTGGCGGGAACCGTGGAATGAATCCTTGACCCGACGACCACCCGAAAGGAATCGAATTGTGGCAATATCGACGCCATAGTTGAGACCAGCAGCTTGACCGATAAGTCCAAAGATCTCAACGGAAGATCGCTCCGTTGAGAGCCTATGTTTATGAGGAACAGAACAAGCGAATCCTTTCACAAAAGCTCTAAAAATTATCAGTATTCTGTGTCTAGGGTTTTACACCATGGAGTTAAATAGGCAACGAGAAAATAAGAAGAAAATAACGCAGAAAATAAAAGGCTAAAATCTGCCCGCAGCGAAAAAGAAATGATACGGTTGTAATTCCTAGGCGTTAGGGCCGTAACGATGGCAACAAGAGACACACAGGGGCCTGTCAAGCGCCTGAACGAATCGGGATCAATACTGGTGGTAAGGGTCCATTACGGGCGTAACGTCTGACCGTTACGACCGTAATGCCTTGACAGGCGGCCAACGGGCGCTATTCGTGCCTGTCGAGGGCCTGTCATCTGCACGCAGCAGCACAGACAGCATGAACAGTTCTAAACGCAGCACGGGCAAGTATCCTCGTCATACGCATGAGCACGGGCACAAACACTTGACTTCCACAAGGTTAGAACTCGAGCTGGACCGCCTCCCATTACCAGCGGGCCAACCGGATTCGCGTTAACGGGCCCGTCGTGTCCAGATGTCCGCCCATCTTGCACACTCTGTCTAATTATAGTCGGACATCCGGCCCCTCGGCACGGACGTTTGGTTCTTCCTCCTACTGTCCAAAATCGCTTTACCATATTGAGGGAAATCGAGCCAATAAATTTTGCATATGAGAAGTCGCCACCCTGATGATCATGCAACAAACTTCTAACTTATGCTAATCTTCCCCGGGTTTTGCATAAGTGTTGGGCTTCCCCTCGGCCATCGTCAACATAATACAATGTAGAAGGTTGCCTATCTCTGCTAGACCTTCCGGGAGGAACGTCTCATTGCCACTGTGGCATTGGTAACTCATCAATGAGCTCATCAATGGTCTTCCCTTGAAATGGAACATCAATGTGATCTATACTCTGCTGATCGACCTCAATGTCATGATCAACCTGAGATGAAATGTTAGTAACAGGAATTGGATCTAGGTCATTGACATCATAACTATGTCGAGGCACTTCCTTCTTGAACTTCTGATTGTCTGCAATTGTTTGATATTCCATAAACACAACATTCCGATTTTTCACCAATTTATTCTTAGCTGCATCATAAAACCTATAGCCAAACTCATCCTAACTATAGCCCAAAAAAATACATTGTGTACACTTCATATCAAGTTCAGACCTCTCATTTCTATGAATATGAACAAAAGTTTTACACCCAAACACGTGCGAGTGTAGAAAATGGACATCCTTACCAGTTCAAATTCTGTCAGGTACGTCAAACCAAAGAGGAACACATGGTGATAGGTTGATCATGTGCGCCACGATAACCCCAAAATATCTTTGGCAACAGTGCCTGAAAAATTATACATCTGGCTCTCTTCACAATTGTCCTACTTATCGTCTCCGCTAAGCCATTCATGTGAGGAGTCTTCGGGGGTGTATCCTAATGCCAAATACCATTCTATCTGGAATACTCATCAAATAGACCACAATACGCTCTTCCATTATCTGTCATGATGCACTTTAATTTCTTTAAAAATTGTCTCTGTTAGGGACAATTAAAGGGAAAAATGGAAGCTCCTACATCATTCATTAAAGGGTAAATCCTTATATACTACAATACACTCAAATTACCAAGATATCCTTAGCTAGTACAATTCATATCATAACACTCTCCCTCAAGTTGGAGCATAGATGTTAATCATGCCCAACTTGTTACATATAAACTCAACTCGACTTTCTACTAAAGACTTGGTGAGAATATCAGCAAGTTGATCAATAGTTTTCACATGATTCAATTTAATATCACCTCCTTGGAGCTTTTCTCATACAAAATGACAATCAACCTCAATATGTTTTGTCCTCTCATGGAATACTGGGTTTGATATAATATGGATGACGGACAAACTGTCACACCATAGCTGAGTAGGTTGAGGAGTCGGATACCACAACTCATCAAGTAACTGTCGGAGAAAACTGACATCACTGGTCAAATGTGCAAGGGCATGATACTCTGATTCCGCATTAGAGCGGGCAACAATCGGCTACTTCTTACTCTTCCATGAAACTAGGTTTCCACCCACAAACACACAATAACCCATCGTGGAATTTCTATCAAAAGGTAAACTTGCCCAATCAGCATCAGAAAATCCCTCTATCCGACGATGCCCATGATCACTGTACAACAAACCTCGACTGGGATGCCCCTTGATATATTTGAGAATATGCAATGCAACTTCCCAATGAAAAGCTTGAGGATCAGACATAAACTGACTCACAATGCTCACAAAAAAGTAATATCTGGACGGGTGATGGTAAGATAATTTAGCTTACCCACCAACCGTCTATATGATCATCACATGTCTCACCTTCTTCAGGTGCAAGCTTCACTCCAGGAAGCATAGGGGTATCACTTGTCTTGAAGCAAATCAAGGGCATGCCTGCGTTGTGATAAAAAGATTTCCCATTTGCAACAGGCTATCTCAATCCCTAATAAGTATCTCAAAGAGCCAAGATCTTTAGTCTGAAACTGGTTCTGAAGAAAAATCTTTAGAGAAGCAATCCCTGCATTATCACTCCCCAATGAAGAGCTTGAGGATCAGACATAAACTGATTCACAATGCTCACAGAAAAAGTAATATCTGGACGGGTGATGGTAAGATAATTTAGCTTACCCACCAACCGTCTATATGTTCATCACATGTCTCACCTTCTTCAGGTGCAAGCTTCACTCCAGGAAGCATAGGGATATCACTTGTCTTGAAGCAAATCAAGGGCATACCTGCGCTGTGATAAAAAGATTCTCCGTTTGCAACAGGCTATTTCAATCTCTAAAAAGTATCTCAAAGAGTCAAGATCTTTAGTCTGAAATTGGTTCTGAAGAAAAATCTTCAGAGAAGCAATCCTTGCATTATCACTCCCAGTAATAATAATATCATCCACATAAACCACAAGGAGAATACTCCCAGTGCTAGAATGATGAAAGAATACTGAATGGTCCTTGGCAGACCTGCTCAAACCAAAGTCTGAAACCACAGAGCTGAATCTCCTAAATCATGCTCTAGATGATTGCTTCAGCCCATATAAAGACTTATTCAGCCCACACACATAGTCGGACTCCCCTGAGCAACCATCTCGGGAAGTTTCTCCATATAAACCTTCTCTAGTAGATCACCATGAAGGAAGACATTCTTCACATCAAACTGATATAAAGGCCACCGATAGGAAGCAGCAAGAGAAATAAGCAGACGGATGGAGGCCATCTTGGTCATTGGAGTGAAAGTGTTGGTATAATCCACGCCATACACTTGAGCATAACCTTTAGCAACCAAGCAGGCCTTTAAACGTATAATAAAGCCATTAGGATTCACTTTCACGACATAAACCCACTTACAATCAATAGCCTGCTTCCCTGGAGGCAAAGGAATAAGGTCCTATGTCTGCTTAGTCTCAAGGGCTTGCATTTCCTCAGCCATAGTCTGCCGCCATCCAGGAGAAGCAACAGCCTCAGATAAGGTCTGAGGGTAGAGAGAGTCCAAAGCAGAGATAAAGGCCTGCTGAGAAGGAGACACACCAACATAGGAGATATGAGCAGACATCGGATAAGAAGCATAACTATGCTGACCTTTGCGCAGAGCGATGGGAACATCTAAATCTGAAGACGGAGAAGCAGCAGGTGAGGACTCCAATGTTGAAGAACCCAACGGGGAGGAATCCAATGGGGAAGAACCCTTAGGGCCAGCAGGGCCATTAAGGATTGGTGCAGGAGCACCGATGGAATCCCCAGAAATTACCGAACGGGGGCCTCGAGTATAGACCTGAAGAGGTGGAGGAACTAGTGGATTAGGTGAAGAGGTCGATGTAGTAACAGATGGAGGAACTGGTGAAATAGGAATCAGCTCATAGATAAGAATATCATCCACTGTAGAAGACGCAGATGGCCTCTCAAGAGTGGAAGAGGAAGTGCTAAATGGTGTAGCCTCATCAAACACAACGTCGACAGATATACAAAATCGGCCCAGGACAGGTGAATAGTACCGATAGTCCTTCTGTGTCCGAGAGTAGCACAAAAAGATGCAGGGCAGAGACTTAGGATCCAGCTTGGTCAAATCAGGCCGAATATCGCGTACATAATATGTACAACCAAAGATCCGTGAAGGCAAAGGATGCAGAGGACGACGGGGAAAAAGTACGCTGTAGGGGATCTCCCCCTGAAGAACAGAAGATGGTATGCGGTTTATCAAATAAACAGCAGTTAGCACTGCCTCACTCGAAAACATCTTTGGCACACCAGTCTGAAACATAAGAGTTTGAGTCACCTCCAATAAATGTCGATTCTTTCTCTCGGCGATCCCATTCTGAGGGGGTGTATCAGGACAGAAAGACTGATGGAAAATACCATGCTAAGTCTTACAAGATATAAATTGAGAGGAGAGATACTCACGAGCATTGTCACCGCGAAGAGTGCGGATAAGAACAGAGAACTGTGTACGAATCTCAGCACAAAAAACTGAGAAAACAGAAAACAACTTACCATGAGATCTCAACAAATATAACAAGTCATACATGAGTGATCATCCACAAAAGTCACAAAATAGCGGAAGCCTGCATGAGACTGGACTGAATATGGTCTCAGATATCAGAGTGAACCAATTCGAAAGGAGCAGAGGTTTGTGTATCACTCCGAGGTAGGTATGTGGCTCTATGATGTTTCGCGAATCGACATATTTCACAGAATAATCTGGATAAGGACTGAGCCTCAGGACACAACCGCTTAAGACTCGAAAGAGCAGGATGACCAAGACGACAATGAAGATTAAGAATTGGGGAGATGTCTACAGGAGAAGCAACAAGGGATGAAGCACTCTCCAAGACATATAGCCTTCCTGAGGTAAGGCGGCCTCTACCAATCGTCTGTCTCGTACTAATATCCTGAATCTCACAATAGTCAGAAGAAAACACATGACAGTGATGAGTGTGAATCTAAGGCACTGACAGATAACAGATTCATAGGAAGATGAGGGAGATAAAGAACAAATGAAATGGTCCAGGAAGCAGTCAAGGCAACTGTCCCCACACCGCGAATAGATATATATAAGTCATCTGCAATCCGCACATCAGGATATGAGGAGGTGTAAGAATAGTCATACAACAGATGTGAAGAGCCAGTCATATGATCGGATGTTCCAGAATCGATAATCCAATCTCGAGGAGATACAGATAAATAGGCAGCTGAATGAATTGACTGAACAGACGGTACAGATGGACCCGAAGTAGCCGATGAAGGAACCCGCGGAGTCTGATGCAGTCTCCCACTGATAGGAGAATTGTCACACAAGCGCCAACACTGATGACGTACATGGCCTGTATGACCACAAGTCTAACAAATAATGCCTCTATGAAGGCGTCGACCACAAGCGGTTGAAGACATTGCTCAAATCCACAACAAAAGAATTAAGTCAAGGAATCTAACCCCCCGAGCAACACATGAGCCAATCGTCATGGAATGGCCAATCGGAAACTATCTAAACCGAGACCAACACTAGTAAGCGGAAAGAGAAGCACCCAACGATATCAACAGCGAGCCAATGATGATTCAAGCAAATCGATGTGCACCAATGATCTGATTAATAGTTAACTAGTTGCCAACACACATCAACGAAAGCTCTAAATCGGTCGTCCAAGCGAATAGTCACATGGAGAGAAAGAACAACCAACTGCATACGTCAACAACAACGGGAAAGAGGACAAATCGGGAGGTATCACAAGAGGAAAACATGATCAGGAGACCGAGAGCATCAAACTGCCCGGAGGAA
>JAOWBR010151343.1:0-13417 GCA_028571145.1 Dionaea muscipula
ATCCACAGTCTGAGGAGATTGATCATGGCGAAGCTTAAAGTGTGGAGCCAAGGGCGTCGACACTGCTTTAGCCCCATCTGAGCCAAACCTCTTCAAAATCTTCTCAATGTACCTTTGTTGGGATAAATACAACTTCTCATTCCACCTAATGATCTCCAACCCAAGGATCTTCTTGGCTACTCCCAAGTTATTCATCTCAAAGGTTGTGGCGAGCCTTGCCTTCAACTCTTGAATCCTTTCGGGGTTCTTGCCTACAATAAACATATCATTAACATACAAGAGAAGAATGATGAAATCATCCAAAGAAAACCTCTTCACAAACACACAATGGTCTGAAGCTGTCTTGGCGTAGCCTTGTTCCTGCATCGTCGCCTCAAACTTCTTATACCACTGCCGTGACACTTGCTTAAGCCCATACAGGCTTTTTCTCAGCTTGCACATCAGGTGTTCCTTCCCCTTCTCTACAAAACCCTCAGGCTGATCCATGTAGATTTTCTCCTCAAGCTCACCATTAAGGAAGGTCGTCTTCACATCCATCTACTCCACCTCGAGATTCAGACTGGCTGCGAGACCCAAAATTATCCTTATCGAGGACATCTTAACACCTGAGGAAAAAATCTCATCAAAATCCACACCTTTCTTTTGTGAAAAACCCTTCACCACGAGCCTCGCCTTGTACCTGGGCTTCCCATCAAGCTCTGCCATCTTGATTCTGTAGACCCACTTGTTCTTGAGCGGTTTCCACCCCTTGGGCAGCTATACCAGCTCATATGTGTTGTTGTCCTTCAAGGACTTCATCTCTTCCTTCATGGCATCGAGCCACTTATCCTTCTTAGCATCTTAATGCTTCATGATAAGTTTCGGGCTCCCCATCATCAGTCAACAAACTGATCTCAGGCTCTGGGAACTGAACAGGTCTTCTCCTGATCCTCCCTAACCTCCTTGAAGCTTGAGCCTGTTGTGGCGTCACCTCTACTGGTTGTTCTGTGGCGTCACCTGAGCCTTTAGCCTGTGGCGCCATCACCTGTGGCGTCACCTCAACAACCTCCTGTGGCGTCAACTCAGCGTCGCCATGGGACTTTTTGGGCTTTTCTTCTGGCACCAGCTTTGGCTCCCCTGTACTGAGCTCATCAAAGATTACATCTCGGCTTCTGATCAGCTTCTTAGCCTCGGGATCATAAAGCTTGTAACCAAAATCATCATGCAAGCCATAACCAAGAAAAATACATTTCTTTGACTTTACATCTAGTTTGGACCTCTCGTCCTTAGGTATATGAGCATACATAGTACAACCAAAGCTATATAAACTTTCATAAGAAATAGATTTACCAGACCATACACTTTCAGGGACATCTAGCTTAAGAGGAATACATGGAGAAACATTTAAAACATGAACTACTGTCGCCAAGGCCTCACCCCAGAAAGTCTTTGGCAGTCCAACCTGTGAGAGCAAGCATCTCACCCTCTCCATCAATGTCCTGTTCATCCTCTCAGCAATCCCATTCAGCTATGGCGTCTTAGGGGGTGTCTTCTGATGACGAATACCCTAATGACGACAGTAGATATCAAACTCACCAATGAACTCACCGCCATTATCAAACCTTACCGCCTTCAACTTCTTTCCAGTTTGCCTCTTCACTAAGGCATGAAACTCCTGGAAAACTCCAGCAACTTGGTCCTTTATCCTCAAGAAGTACACCCAAGTCTTCCTTAAGTGATCATCAATGAATGTCACGAAGTAACTGGCGCTACCCAGTGACTTCACAGGCATTGGACCACACACATCAGTGTGAACAAGATCCAAAATCTGAACCTGTCGCCGTGGCGTCGAGGAGCTCTTGAACGCCACCCTGTTCTGCTTCCCTTGAAGGTAATGCTCGCATCTCTTCAAGTTGACTGACTTCAGTCCTGGCAGCAACCCCTGCTTGACAAGTACCGCCATGCCCTTCTCACTCATGTGAGCAAGGCGGTTGTGCCACAAGCTAGTGGGTTCTTCATCCTCCAGGGCGTTGACATGCCCTGTTGCCACCAGCTTGGTCTGCAGAACATACAGAGCAGACTCCTTCCTACCCCTCGCCACGATCATGGGACCCTTGCTGAGCTTTCATCCACCATCTTTGAAGGTGTTCACATAACCCTCATCATCTAACCTCCCCACTGATAGCAAATTAAGCCTCATCTCCGGAATGTGCTTCACATTGGTAAAAACCAACTTTTCACAACTTTCCACCCTGCTCATTCTCAAGGCAAACACTGTCTATGCCTATGGTTGCCACCACACTAGCATTCCTCATCCTTACAACACCATAATCACCTGGTGTGTAAGATGAAAATAGCTCTCGCCTTGGAGTAGCATGAATGGTGGCGCCACTATCCACCACCCACATGGTCTCCAATCTAGCAAGGCATATTGAGTCCTCCACTATCACAGGAATAAACTCACCACCCTGAGCAGTAATAGAACTAGACGAGCTCTCTAAGGATTTACCTCCAGCCTTCTTGGCTCTTGATGTCGCCGCCATGGTCTGGCCATCGCCACCGCCACCACTCTGTTTCTGAGCGCGCCACTTAAAGCAATCTCACTTGTAATGGCCCTTCTTGTGGCAGAAGTAACATTCAATTGTTGCCTTCGAACTCTTCCTATCTCGACTCTTACTTCTCGATGAATCTCTCCTTGCCTTATCTCTGTCAGAGCTCCTCCACCTAGAATCCATCACCATCAGTTCTGATCTTCCGGATCCAGATCCAGTAGCTTGTCTTCGGAGCTCCTCATTAAGAACAACAGATTTAGCAATATCCATGGTAACCACACCATTAGGAGCCGAATTTGTGACCGTCATCCGAAAAGTTTCCTAAGAATCTGGGAGAGTACCAAGCAGACAGAGGTCTTGAACTTCATCACCGAAGTTGATCCCCACGCCAGACAATTGATTCACAATCCCTTGAAAAACATTCAGGTGATCCGTGATCGGACTTGAATCATCATACCTCAACGGCATCAATTTGCGAATCAGGAACATTTTGTTGTTTCCTATCTTCCATGTGTACAACTCCTCGAGCTTTGTCCACAATGTCTTCACATCCGCAATATCACAAATGTGATTAAGTACATTGTCATCCACCCATTGACGGATGTATCCGCACACCTGACGATGTAGCATCGTCCACTCCTCTGTGGTCTTAGCAACTGGCTTCTCTCCAAACACCGAAAGATTGAGCTACTTCACATAGAGGATATCTTCCATTTTCCCCTTCCAAACATGAAAGTTCCTTCCATTGAGTGTGATCATGCGACTACGATTGGCCTCGATCGTGATTTAGTGAAATCTCTGCTACAAACTTTCAAATCAAATTGATCTGAAACAATTGGACTCACGAGCACGTCCAAATCAAACTGAATCGAATCGGATCACAAAACTCAAAGAACCTTCGATCACCGTAGAAAAAACAGAGCACTGCAATCTCGGCTCTGATACCACTTAATGAGAAATCTAAAAGCGGAAACAATCTCTCAACCTCACTAATCTCAATGAATCGAGCACAATCACAAAGCAACACTCAAAGAGACAATGGAGAAAATCACTTCTCACTTCTGGGAAAAAACACTTAGAAATTTTTCACCTGGAATTACAAAAACCTCAAGTTTCCTGATTCCCGCTTAGGAACCACATATATATAGACAATTACAACCAATAAGAACATTACACGTGCCCCTAGGTTGTAACTAACTTGGCACATACTCCTAGGTCAGCTAACTAGCACATAACCCGAGGTAACTAACTGACTCACAACCTAATGACCAGTGCGTCAACCTTTGTGGCGTTGCTTCCCCTGGGTAAACTGCCCGTGGCGATGATAGTTGTCGCCATCCACAACCAGCATTGATGCCAATGCTAAAACCTGTCCTCATATCCTAGGACACCATGAATAATATCCATGTAAACGGATTTGCCCATACAACATCAGAATAATGAGTTAGAACAAAGCGTCACCACCAGTCATAAACCTGGGAACCGTTGTCACAGTCTCTCATCGCCATGACGTCGATAGAGCCTAACTCTCAAACCAGATCTCCTAGAGATCTGAAACTTGGTACACATACCAAGTAAAACATGACAATCATCATGGATGCCCAAGGCGTTGAGGAATCATCCTGGAAAAGAAGATCCATCCAACTGTCGCCATAGTGTCCATGACGTCAACTGTCTTGCCGCCACCATGTCGTCGCCATCGCCTTGAGTCCTCAACATATGTTGAGAAAACCTTAACATGCCCGCCATCAAAAGGTTGCTCGCCAAAGGCCTCTCCCATGGCCAGGACCTTTCCCGTGGCTACAGATCATGCAACCCATGTAGCGAGCAGCGGCAGCCCATGCAGCGAGTAGCGGCAGCCCATGCAGCGAGCAGCAGTAGCCTGTGCGGCCACCTCTATGCGTGTCATCAGCTCCCATGTTGCCTTCCAGTGCGAGCAGCGCGCGGGCACGGCTTGGTGCAGCCTGCCTTCAACTCAGCGGACAACACGTCGTACGGGCAACTCGGTGTAGGGCTTAACGTGAGACTGATGTCCACTAGAGGGCAAGCTGGCGGCCAACTCCTGCGAGCACCTCACGGACAACTTGTGTGGGGAATAACTCAATGCGGCCAAGGAGAGTCATGCGGGCATGCTTTGTACACGACCAACTGAGCATGGTGAAGGCCATGCGGCCAGCCGAGTTCGGCATCGGCCACGGCTTGCAAGCAGCCATGACTCGCGATCGATGAGCATGCGTCTCAAAGTTAGACCTCGATCCCGCATGTGCCTAACCCAATTAGCCGATGGGCCCAAGCTCAAGTAAAATATGGGGGTATTCCGGAATGTTTCTGAACAAAGTCTGAGGATGTTTCAGTAATCTCGCAACCACCTCTATCCACCTCTATAAATAGAGCCCATAAGTCTCTCATTCAGGTACGTCTTCTTGACTTGGAAAATTCTCCTACATACGCTCTCAGCTTCCATCATCTGGAGAAGAGACTAACTTGAGCGTCGGAGGGGTATTCTCGGGGTAACAACCTCGGGTCCCTCTAATGTGGAGTTTACCGTGTGCATAGGTGACGAGCTTGAGGCACAAGACGGGCATGAGGTATAAGCGATGGGCCTGGGGCATAAGTAACGAGCTTGAGGCACAAAAGACAGGCTTGAGGCACAGGTGGCAGACAGGTGGCACTGAAACGCGTCCACGTCATCATCTCTAGAAAGTGATGATAACAGAAATGATTGCATTAACCCTAGGAATACGATAGGGTTGATTGTACCCAAATATACTCGGATTTTTATAGAGTTTTTAGTTTTTCGGGTTTTTTTAGTTGGTTTTAATGCATTAACACCTCGGGTTCCAGTAGAGTTTCTTGTACCCCTATAAAACATGTATTTTGAACATATCCAACAGTTCAGATCGTCTCAAATCATTCCAGAAAAAGTTATATAGCGTATTTTGAAATCAATCCAAAACGTACTTTCCGACGTCCGGATGGAACATTTCCCGTCATTATTTTTCGATGGACGTGAAACTTGAAATGTCTTAGAATGTCATTTTCTACGCATCCACCGATTCGAATCGTCTCAAATTATTCTAAAATGGATAGACGTTTATTTAGGCGTCCAAATAACCTCTCTAATATAATATTACATTAATAAACATATATACTGGGTCGGGTTTGGGTTTGGAGCTCGGGTTGGGGTACTCTGGACCCGGACCTGACCTGAAAAAATTGGGTTGAATCCGAACCCGCCTAAAAATCCGATTTTTTTTGGGTTGGGGATCAAAAATTCGGGTCGGATCGAGCCGGATTGGGCGTGTTCGGGTCGAAATTGCCATCCGTATTCGGAGCAGAATGTTGGAGTAGGCCCAAAATGTTAACCTTATCATGTCCAACTAGGGCAGACTTAGACTGGGCACGGGCTCGTAATTTTCAAAGGTAGGCAAGAGTCCGACTTATGCCTTTATCCACATTAGACCGAACATTTGTTATTTTATATACTAACTTGACTCGGGCCCTATTTAAGAAAGAGAAAACTGTCAAAAATAACCAATTCTTAGTTTTAAAACTCTTTTTTTTTCTGATAACTCAGGTGTCCGGGCGTGTAAAAAACTCAGGTGTCCGTGTGTGTAAAATTCTTTTTTAATCACTTGTTGTAAAAAACTCTTTTTTAGCCATTTTAATGCTCAAAATATTATTTATACTCTTCTTTAAAAAAAACGCGCAGTTTTAAGGATTTTGTCGAGTTTTATGATGCAACTCGACAGATTATGTTGAGCCCTATAATTTTTGATATAATCGAGCCTTAATATGGCCGAGTGGCTAAAATGCCAAGTGGTATTTTTTTTTATATGCTGGGTGACATTTTTTTTATATGCCGAGCCTTAATATGGCCGAGTGACATTTAGATGCTGAGCCTTAATATGGCTGAGTGACATTTTTTTTGATATGCCAAGCTTTGATATGTCGAGCCTTGATATGTGGAGTGGCTAAACTACCGAGTGGCATTTTAATATGCCAAGTGGCTACATTTCAATATCCCGATTGTCGAGTGGCTATAATGCCGGACTTTTGTAATAGGATCATGATATACTTACAATAAAAATTTACAATATCATCTATATCATTTATCTTTATCATCTACCCCACTCATCAATATTTATCAACCTTTATTAATAATTTTAAAAAAAAAATTAACGGTTCTAATTCTGTTATAAAAGTTATAACAATTTTTTTTTTTTTTATAACCATATCATTTTCGTTTGTAATATGGTACGACATTTGATGTCGGGTTTCAAGTCTAAGTGATACCGAACCTTCTATTTTTTAATGTAGCTCGGCAACAAATGCTGAGTCTTTGAATGTTATGTTGATTCTTTATAACTTTTGAAAGAATATTTTTGTCAGAAAACCATTTTTCCTGGCTAAAAAATGAGTTTTTTGAAAAAAATAGTTAAAAAAAAGTTTCTGTTTCGACAATTGGTTAAAAAAGAGACTAACTCTTTATGAAATGGCCCAATGCCGTAAAAGGGATTCCCAGGCCAGAGCTTCTAGTGGGTACTGGGCAATGTCAATCCGGTCGGTGAAAGAAAAAAATCAAAAAAAGACCTCACTAAACGTACCATCGAAACACACTTTTTTTTTAAAAAAAAATTCTAATTTTATCCATACTTTTTAAAAGAATTATAAAATTGCTTATTATATATATATATGGTTTCAAAAATATCCTTATTTTTTTTCAAAGATTACGAAATTGTCTATTTTCTGTCAGAAAAATTATTTCCTCCGTAATTAAAATCATCTCCTTCATAAGAAAAATCGTCCTTCATTATTTTCGTGATAGAAAACGTAACATCGTTTGAATTTAAGAGATAGAAATATAAGAATTTTTGATAATTTATTACGTTTAAATAGTTATGAAAAAATTAAGGATATTTTTAAAATATTTTAAATGATAGGAAAAAAATTAAAGCTTTTAAAAAAATATACCGTGTTTAGTTAAACGGTGGTATTACGTTTAACCCCAAGGAAAAAAAAGAAAACCGGGAGAAAAGGATGGCGGGTAGTCGTCATTTGGCTCCAAGGGAGAACTCAAAAGGTGAAACTAGGGCCACTGCGGAGCAACAAGAGTAAGCAGAGCGAAGAAAGATGGACGAATACTGGATCTCGGAGACGGAGAGGCGACAGATCGAGCAAATTCGGCAGCTCGACTCAGAGGAATTGCAGGTCGAAGAGGTCGAAAGCATGCGAGGTTCCGACGACGACGATGCTGCCGCCGGGTAAGCAACTTCCTCTTCGTTCAAATGTCACAGTTTCCACCCGGTTCAGTTCTCGTTGTCTCAGGATTTCATTTTGTAATCGATTTGGGATTTAATAGATTAGGGTTTCAGATGATTCACCACTTAATGTTTGATGTGCTTGCGGGAATTCATTGCGTATGGTGTTTTGTCTCTTCGGCTTCGATTGGATATCGCTAAAAATTGAGGTATATTAGTTATGAAGGGAGGATAAGATAAAAAGGGGTATTATGTTTAAAGGGTGACTCCACTTTGATCTGATGTTTGTGAAGGGGAGATTAAAAAATTGTTGGTTTGGATAAAGTATTAAAGAAGGTGAATAACTTTTTGGTAGGTTTGGATACTTTTTTAGAATGGAGATAAGGGAGGGGGATAATGAAGGAAAATTGTCAAATGACTCTTGCCCTTTTGCCCTTGTACAGTGTTAAAGTTAATTAATTTAACAAATATAGTATATTAATGTAAAATTCAATATAATTAATAATTTTCGGACAATGTCAAATATTAAAATATTATTTAAAAAATCTCTATTGTATTCTTATTCACAACCAAAAAATCGTATTTCTATTTACATGTCTATCGTAAAATTTGTGAAAAATGTCGACTGATCCGTAGGCGGGGACGAATTAGAGTAATTTGTTCCAACTGAAGACATAAACAACGACAAGGCTAATCATTAAAATAATTATTCAACTTTTACTAAATAGCTCTAAAGCTAAAGGACTCGATGTAAAAAAAAAACCGTTTCTTTAAAATGGTAAATATATTACCGAATACAAATGTAATTTTAAAGCTTGAGCCACAAACTACGTTTTGTGCTAACTCAGGACGGGGAGACTTTATCGTGGATATGACGAATAAAAAAAGACGGAATACACACAATGTGACATGGATGAAGATGTTTAATACGATGAAAGTCTCTTCGTCATCTCTTCTCCTTACTTGTTTTCTGGTTAATCTTGCCATCGTAAGATCCTCAAAATCTATCAATTCACCGCAAACCAAAAAAAATAAAAAAACCAGACTAAAAACGAAGAGCACAACCAAAAAGGAAAAAATTTGGCCTCAGATTATTAGATAATCATCATCATCAACAATTGAAATAATTTTTTTTTATCAAGGAACAAAAATTGTTCACAGAATAATTCAGGGGCATAGAGCACAACCGAAATTGTTCACAGAATAATTCAGGGGCACAAAACAATTCTTCACAGAACAATTTAGAATGTTGAACAAAAAAAATGTTCACGGAACAATTCAAACAATTCATCGGCTAAATTTCAGGGGGCACAAAATCAAACAAAAAATCCAATAACTAAGAATCAGAAATTCAGGGACACAAAACATAATCACAAAATCAGGGGCACAAAATCAAGAACGAGAAAAATCCAATAACCAAGAACTAGAAATCCAGGGGCACAAAATCAAACAAAAAATTCAGGGGTACAAAACATATATCATGAAATCAGCTAAATTTCAAGAACCAAACTCCAAATTTAACAACCAAAACCTAGAAATCAAATAAAAAAAATCCAAATAGTACAAATCGAAATAAAAATCAAAAGCCATACTTGAGTTATCAAGCTTCTTCAAGTTCCAGACAAACCCTAGCTCGGCCAAAGCCTCTCAGAAATGAAGGAAGATTAAGGAGGGGTGAGGGGCAAATGGGTCAGGGAAGTTAGCGTTCACGCTAGGATGAGTTTTACCAAGCTCAAGATCGAGCTAAAAATTTCCGGCGGAGGCAGCATATTCTTCAAGTGGAAGAAGGACGGAGAAGGCATGGAGGGGAGACATTTTCGACATCCAAACCATGGCTTATGGTCGAAGAAGGGGAGCAAAAATATCCAGCCTTCTTTTTACGCTAGCCAATCACGAGGTTCGTGTTGATTTCCATTTCGGATAGACCTCGTTCATCGTTTCTCCCGATTTCTTTTGGTGAACAGTTGGAAGGTAGAAAACCTTGTCGGTGCTCGAATTAGGAGTGATAATTTTTGAAATAGGAACGTACAAAAGCAATTGAAGTTGTTGTATTTCTGTTTTTGTTCATTTTTGCTATCATGGGTGTGGGAGGACCTGAGAATGTGAAGTCTAGTCAAATTGGATACCAATGTGCCACCATGGAATTGTCAAATGAGCTGTTGATGGGTTTAGATTGTTGCCAGTATCCACATGAAATAGAAACTATGTTCTACTTTCATTTTGGGCTTAATTTTATGTTACAATTGTCTTTATTACAAGTGGATTGTTGATGGGCTCACAGTGTGCTTTAAGATCTGGTTTATACACCTTTTTGTGAGTTGAACATGATAACTTGATGAAAAGGACAATGCTTGTTTTGGTTGACGTGGCAGGGAAGGAGAGCTGAGTTATGCTTTAGTTGGGACTGGAATGGATATTGGCTCTAGTTTGCAGTAAAATAAATAAGAGGAGCCAAACTGAAGCATGAGCTACATGGTGATTGCGCTGTAGTTCTGTTTATGGGAGCAACCCTAGCGAGGTTGTTTGCGTTGCAATACAGTGGAATAGGGCAGATCATGCGTGATGCACCAATAGTTCCATTTGTGAAGACATTTCCTTGTAAACCACAATCTGTGAAGAGGTAACTCGGATGTGGTAGGGAAGGAGGTTTAATCAGTATAGTAACTAATGGGGATGCTGAGCGTGGTGGCAAACAAAATATAACCTTTTTTTTTTTTATTTTAGGGCTGTCTAGGCAAAAAGAAAGATAAGAAGAACTAGAGTAGATAATTTCTAGGATCACACTAGGGTTTCCAAGGCATCACACCTAAGAGATCCAAAGGCATCACACCAATAGGTAGAATTGCATCACAACTCAAGAAAGCAAACATCTTCTATATTACATTACTTGATTGAGTTTGAATTTTTTTAACTCATCTCACTCATTTATAACTCTCTCACATATATTTTTACACATTTTTCACCATTGGATCAAAATACATCAACGATTAATATTAGTTATCCTCTTCTCCCTCATTCTCTTTTCCTTTCACATCATATCACATAATATTACATAACCCATAAATTTTTTTTTTTTTATATCTCACTATACAAATATTATACAATCCATAATTTATAGTCAAAATTTATAATTTTTCACCAGGATCAAAACGAGCCTAATGTAGATATAATTTTTATTCTCATTTTTTTATTAAAAAAGAATACAAATTGCACGGCATAACACGGGCATGGACACGACATGAACACAGATACAAAGTGAATGAAGCTATAAGAATATTCACCATGCCAACAATACGGATAATTTCTAGTCGTATCAAATTTTCAATCCTTCATTCATCTCAAGTAAAGAACAGATACAATTGCTCATATACAACTCTATTCTAGTCAAAACTTATTTACGAATCAAATCCCATCTTAAAATATCTAACTTTACAATAATATAGCTTAATAGAAAAAACTATATACTTGTAATTGCATGTTAGGTAGCCGACAGTCAATGCACTGTATTTGTCGGATATTCTATGCATATGTCCTAACGACTTACGTGCAGTCGACCCTACTTAGTGGGATACGTGTGGCCAACCCCACCTAATGGGATACGTGCAGTCGACCCCACCTAGTGGGATACGTGCGGTCGACCCCACTTAATGATGATTAGAGGTGTATACTGGGTCGGGTCCCGGGTAATCAGGTCGGGTTTGACTCGAGCCGGTAATATTTTTAGACCACATTAGACCGGACTGATTACCTGGAAGTCGGGTACGAGGTAATCGGGTTCGGGTCTACCGGGTTCGGGTCCCGGTTGACCCGGTAATGTCACACTTCACCCCGGGTACGACCGACACGTGACCCGTGGACTGAAACCCACATGTTACGTAAGCCTAAACCGACAACGACAAGTCACTACTCAATCAATCTCAAATTTTTTATTAAACTTAAATGATAAAATCAATCTAAAATCCCAATCAAAAGTCGACTACAAACTAAAGGAGAAACATCCCTATAATCCAGAATGAAACAACAACGGAAACATAAGAGTCTAAATCAAATGTCCATGATCCAATCTTAGGGGCGATCCGTCTCCGAACATCCACCACTACGGTACCTGAAAGTCTGTTGTGATAATACAACAGAAAAAGGGAAAAATAAGACAACAGAAGGTAACCCGTTAGTAAAAACTAACGGGGAAATGGAACGCATGATAATATGTGAAAGTCAGACATCATATATAATGTACTCATGAAACCAACCCGAGGCTAGATAAGATCCATATGACAGCGGAAGGGTAGAAGAAAAAGAACGCGAAACCAAAAGGATCTAAAGTAAGACCATCAACCTTGAATGTACAACAATACCCCAAATTTCCCACAGAACCGAGTAAGACTATCACAAGTCTGAGCCACATTATCGAAAAATCATCATGAAATAGAAGAGGGGAAATGAGTGTGTCAAAGATACAATCCATTGGAAACTCACGATGGACGCGATAATCTAGCCACCGGAAACTAGCCGTCAGTCACCGGAAACTCACAGTGAAGTGACAACATAAGTGTAGCCGTCGGAAACTCACAATGGACTACTGGATATCTGACTACCGGAAATTCACAGTGGTCACACACCGGAAATTCACAATGTTCACAATGTAATGGAGATCTCCTCATACTGAGGTCGAAAACCACGCGCTGTCCCAGCAGAGCCTTTCTAGACCTGCTGCAACTGTACGGGGATCTTACGGAAGTTGTGACGTTAGAGTCACCCTAATATGGGCATTTTTCCTAACGGCCAGAGTCATCCAACACAGGAGATTTTCCCTGGACTTAGTGATATCCAAATTATGCATAAGTGCCGGAGAAACCCATGCCCAACAGTGAATCACCAACACAAACCCAATGAAGTCAAAGACAAAAAGGTACGACTGAAGGGTCGTGCTGGAAAGTCAAATCATGGATTAAAGATAGAAAGAGATCAAGGAAATCAAGGTCCCGACAAAAATTCCTATTTTCCCAAATCTTGACAAATCCCAAAAAAATAAATACTTTTCTATCTATCGACACCAAATCCATCCAAGGGTTAATCCTAATCATGATGATTCTTAAGTTGATAGTGTCACTAAAAATCCTTATGAGTCATCAAATATTTATTTATCTTACATAATCATAACATAAATATATAAACCATCATACTTATTTATTTTCTAGACTGTCATATTTATTATCTTAAATTCTTAAAATCCCAACACACGTATATGTAATAATTACGTCCACATATTCTAGTTAATCTTATTATGACAATCATTTCATATATACCTCTACCACACATACGAACACATATCTTCAACAATATTTACCACTTCACCCATATATATGCACAACTCCATACCCACCCACAAATACATGCTGCATACCCACACCACACCTCACGTCACAGACACACACACAAAGCCACACCCTCACACCCTCACACACACACATATTTACATAGCATCCCTCACCATTCATGGCCACCTAAAAAAAAACATCCAGCCGCCCATCTTTGAATACATCCCCATAAAATAAACTCAACCTAAAGATTCATGTTTAATCAACCCACAACAACCAAACACATAATATCATGCTCATCTTATAA